>JARYHS010013631.1:13274442-13301642 GCA_031002005.1 Vandiemenella viatica | reverse complement strand
ACGAAAATCATGGAATACTGAAACTGGATCTCCGACGGGGTTTGAATTCGCGTCCTCCCGAATGCCAGGCAACAGTGTTACCTATAACCCATCGGGCTTGGACGGCAGGAAATAAAGCTTGACAGAAAATTTTATAGAAGTATCAGTGTTAGTTAGAAACAAAGAGAGAGATGATAGTTTTACTACTTCCATCTTCCAGATTTAAAATGTGGAACCGCTAATTCACATTGCAGACGGATTTTTTTTATTTATTTACTGTTCTTAATGATTATTATTACTACTAAAACTGTTTCTACTGCGTTCAAGTTTAGCTTACCTTCTAAATATGGTATGACGAAAACAAAATTAAGGTGTTAATATTCCGCACCATTTAATTTTCTGGGAATAGTTTATTTATATTTCGTGACTTAGTTTACCATTAGAGTTCTTTCGTGAATGCTCTTTCTACTTACCCTTAACCTTTATGTGTATTTGTCACACGCACAGTTCTATAACGCTGCAGCGTTAGAAAGTGTAACTAAGTCCATTCAAACTCTCTTATTGGTTTTCCGTGCGTAATTTAGCGATTCTTTTCTGTATTCGCCATATAATTGCGTTTGCTAGCGAATTGTTAACTGTTTATTCCAGGAAAAAAAAATACGCAACGGTTATCAAAATTACGAAAAAAGTGTTACCATCTCTCTATAATTAATCAATTTGGTTATTTAAATTATTATTATGACTAAAATGGTGATATTCGTGATTATTTTTACTGCAGAACTCCGAACTTTCCCTCTGAGCGTCTGCGAGTTTCTTGCTGCGCGGGCTCATTTTTTTAGTCTTGGGTAAAGTGCTGGGTATGAGAGGTCTATTTTATCATGAATTTAGTGTACCACCTACCAGTTATGCTGTCCCTTGCGGTATTCGTGTCTAGAACGAAGCATAATCGAAAGGCGAGGGGTCTCTCGAATTCTGTCCCCGACTGTACATGCAAGGGAGATATTTTCGACAGTAATGATACTTATGGCTGTCAACTTGTATTTAGTGCAGTGATATTGCTCTGAATGTGTTTTGGCCAGTCTTTCAGATTACGTTATACGTTATTAGATTTCCAATAATGTTTCGACACTAATCGAAAACTATAGCTTAAATAGGCTAAACATCACATAATTACTGCCAAAATGATCGGTTTCTTCATTTATTTTTTATTTTATTAATTACGCATCATCTCCAAACAAGTACATCACAAACAGATAACAGAACGTCAGATTTTCAAGGATCTTGTTCTCTTAACGTACGCCATTTAAGTGAGTCACTGCCTTAAATGGTACCAGTATAACTCACTGCACATGGAGCTTAAATTAGAGCCTTAAGTGATTTGCTTCCCTAATCGTTAAAACCATTTACTTCAGCAATAAATCTCAGTGGTATTCGAGATTGTGAACACAAAATGCAGATCAGTTTGTCACTGTATAACAGTTTTATCACATTACGGCCACGTAACAAATCTAGAATTTAAGTTAGGCCCCTATGGTAAGTGGAAACCGAAATTTACTAACATCTTGTATCAATAGATAGTATGATGCGAGCTGAAACTCTGTATGAAAGAAAAACTTGTAAGGAAGTTGTTGTTCAAAAGGCAGTAATCTCTTTGTCATTTAAATTGATATACAAATTCTTACGATACTGACAGCGTTGAAAACAACAGCGAATTATGATTCAGAAAGATCACCACAGCCTACAAAACTCACTATGTACGATTCAATATAAATACTTGTTCATTTCGGCAACTATTTCCAAAGTTAACAGAGTAAAATAATTTGTTTAGTAATCTTAAGACTTTTGTACATAAACGCAGATTCCCAGTTACTCTGAAAAAGGTATTATTTCAAAGTTAAAATATTTCTTAGTGACAGACTAACGCAATTGACAAACCAGCTGAAATGCATATGGCAACGTTCGTTGGAAATCGCTAACTACTAAGTAACAAAAATGCACTAAAAACTGTGATTTTGTTCATTCACTCATTGCTCATTATTGTGAATTTGTATTTTACAATTATTTCGAACTCATTTATAAAACAGACTTGTTACCGTTACCAGAAAAGATACGGGCTAGTATAATAAGGCTTAAAACTAATGGAATCCGAAAAGTAACATAGCATAAAGTCTTAGTTTTTCTAGTTAGTGAGAGAATAGCATAAAGTGGACGCAGCAGATGGAATTCATAAAAAAAAAGTTGAATATCGTCAGTTCGGAAAAAATTAAAAATTTCTTCAGTTTTTCTAAAAACCACAGTATTGTATAATTTTAATTCCTTTCTTATAGGGAGAATTATGTAGAAATTACTGTTAATGCTTAGTTCTCGTTAAATCAATTTAAGATCACGTTTATTCATGACGTTTGTACTGTCTTCATCGGAACGTTACATAGTGGCTAACCTGAATAGTAATATAAGGTACAGTACATACTTTTTATGCGATACTGTGAATGTTGATCAGACAACCAAAAATAATGGTTTCGATTAATTTAAAAAAAATCGTCACAAATACTACTTCAATAAGAAGGAGTATTATGATCATGTAATTTTGTTTCGTTTTACTGAACAACAGTATCGCGCGTCAGACGTCACAAAACAAACAGTGAAAAAAAATTCCATTGGCTGTACTACTGGTGATTCACATTAGATTTCGCAGTCTCTCATAAACCCAATAACGCAGTCATAGATTCGAGACGTTTAAACTAATTTAAGTATTGAACTTATCTATGTTCAGATCTCACTGAACATGTCAGATGAGTACCATCTTTCTCATTACCCTTCACTACATGTGAATGTGTAACCTGATTATGATAAAGGAAAACTTAAAACTAAAGCAGTAATATTAATCAGTACTGGTTCCTTGAAAACTAATATTTATCCACTAGCTGGGTTTTTTAGTTTTCTCAGTTTCTGGTTTCCATAAAAATATCTGGATTATGGGGTAACTCCAGTACCGGATAAGCCACGTAGCAAAAGCTACGGGCTCCGTGCCTTCAGGGAGCATCGCGTTTGTGCTTCTTAATGATCTGGCGTTAATGCGTATAGTAAATTATTTACTTAGAGTATTGGTTTGGCTACTGTTATCTCTAAATTTGTCCATATTAAATTATTTACTTAGAGTTTTGGTTTGGCTACTGTTATCTCTAAATTTGTCCATATTAAATCACGTAAGATAGTGTTATAAATGTGCTGTTTCAGTTTACATCCTAAACTTTAGCACCTAAAACCAGCCAAGAGCATCTTGCTCGCATTTGCTGCAGGTCCCTCGACGCCTTAATCCGGCTCTGAATAACTCTTGGGTGGCCTGAAATGTGTTTCCACTTGAAACTTGTTTGGTGTGACTAAACCATTTAGTTCACGGGATTACCGTTTTTAAGACTGCAATTGACTTAATCTTACATCAGCTGTATGCTAAACTCTGCCATCACTCACAACAAATATCATTTGTGATCTGAATATAAGCTAACCGCGTTTTTTATTTCGAACTTGTGCTTTGAGGTAGATTATGAATAGGGGTAATCCACACCCTCATTTTTACCCATTTCTATTTATTGCCTTTTTAACAACATGTAACTCACCACAACACCATTATTTGCATAAATGGAAGTGGACTCGTGCACTCTTCGTTTAGCCATCTTCAGTAAGTGCGACTCAGTGGCACAGAGCCTTCCCATATGTGTGATTTGCTACCAAATTCGGATATTTTTAACATTTCTATGCAAGTTATAGTTCTAAATGGGTATTTTTTTTTTTTTTTTTTGGTATAGTATTATCGACGCATTTGCAGCAGTATTGTCAGAAATTAAGATTACAGGATGGTGTGCCAACGCCTCATGAAAAGAGAAGCGGGAGGGGATGAAAAAATTTCGAAACCCAGATTTTGACATATAGCTGATGAAATTTCGTATATAAAGGGTTATCAATCACTAAGCTTCTCTAATCTCTCATGACAATTTAATGGAGTTTCCTATCTCCTCATATCCTGAGCCAACAACTTCACATATACGCTTCAGACACTGTCACCAATTTTCTTATTCTCTGGCGTTTTTCTTTTAGTCAGTTGTTTCCTCTGTAACAAATAAGCAATACTCTGCGTTAGAATGTGTCACAGTATCCTATTCCCTATTCCCATTTTATGAAATTTTACAGGAAAGTCCTTGCTCCAAACATTATATCCCGAATGCATTCATTTCCTACTTTACTCTTCAACAACATTCTGTGACATCATATTTTAGTTCTTAGAGTTTACTTCTTTTTTATTCATAAGCCCTGTGATCGATACATACTGTACTAGAAAATTCTAACCTCAATGTAAGAATTTCAAGCATTTCTCCTTACGAAGAACGTTCTCTCTGCCACTTCTAATCTAGTTCGCTACAGCCATTTAATTTTATATTTTTTCTCATTTTAAATTCTCTTAGTTCTTCTACAACATCATTCTTAGTTTGCCGTGTAGTCTATAACTATTGTTACCATTTCTGCTCCAATTTGCGTCATTAATTTTTTCAAAGTTTAATTCTCATTCCTTTGCAAAAATTTGGTTCATGCCATTCAGTATTTTCTCTGTATCCTTTATACGTTTAGAACAATATATGAGCAATTTAATTTTAATGATTCTTTCTCCTTGAATTTTTATGCCACATTTAAATTTTTGTTCACTTCCTTGATTGATCCTTAGACATATGAGCGATTACGGACTATTGTCTCACCCCTGTTTAAATGATGCATAATTCCCTGCTTTTATTCACTATCCGCCTGATTCATTCCTAGATTATATATTATTACTAGCGGAGTTCCCGGCGTTGCCGGTATAGCTGGCGTAGATTTACTCGTGCCCTATTTTTATTTCCGAAATGAGAAACATTTGCTCAAAGTTTCATAAAATTCGCACCAATTTTTTTCGTAACTAAAGCAAGATTCATCCGCCCCCTAGCAAGAAGCGAATGGGTTGAAGTTTATTTGCACGTACACTATTTTCATTCGTCTGAAAAGATTCATGTATATTAAGCTTCATTAATTTGGTTAAGAAATTGCATTATTAGATTACTGAAAAACACTAGATTATGCTGGAAATTCACATTCGATTCAACTGCGAAGTGAATATACTTTTTGCACGAAACGCCAGATACTTTAACTCGCAGATTCATCCTTTTATACAAATATCTAAAGTGAATCCAGAACAGTATCATCGTAAACAGAATACTATTGACGATAGCCAGAGACATTGTCCAGAGATCGTGCTATAAAATATATATATATATATATATATATATATATATATATATATGTATATGCTGTAGAAACCATTTTGAAAATATAGTTAGATTGCATATTCTCAGTAATACTTGGACAGGATACTATGAACAATCGAATTGGAAGTTATTTTGAAATTCCAAGATTTGCTTGAGTCTACAGTATTTGCGGCTCAATTTTCATGGATTAAGACGTTAGGAAATAGTGAATATGCATAACACAATATCTTTGCACTACAAATTCACGTGACAGAGGGACAATATGACAGTGAATCAGTTATCCGACGTAAAGTGTGATGTATCAGATTAATTTGATTTAGTTTCTATCGATGCTTCACTTCTTCCTCCTCTCTTAAAAAGTTGGCAGATTGCTCTTAAAGATAGATTAACTTTTTTGGAATACAGCGTTTCTCAACCTTTTTCAATCCGAGGAGTAGTAAAATATTAAAAATGATTCTACGATCCTCTAATTTACATGGCCCTAATTTTTTTTATCTATATGTGTTTTATTAATTTTTGGACATATTGTATTGCAACATTATCATATATATTATATTCTATAAGGTGTTTTTTTGTCACAAGCCATTATCATTCTTGAAATCAATGAATGAGGTGTCATTTTAAAGCTTATGGTCTCCACTTTTCCCATATCAAACTTTCAGGAAGGAATTTTTCGTAATTCGACCCTTAAAGGGCCAAAATGTCAATATTTCTAAAATGCGTTTTTTGTGTCTTGAGTCATTTATCTCCCTTGATAATTAAGAAAAATTGATAAACGAGGTATTATATTAAAGACTGTGGTCTTCGAATGGTTGCACCATATTTTAAGAAAGGATTTTTTTTCTAAATTCGACTCCCAAAGGGCAAAATATTAATATTTCTACAACGCATATTTCTGTCACGAGCCATTTATCTCCCTTGATACCTAACAGAAATTGATAAATGAGGTATCGTTCAAAATATTAAAGTAGTCGCTTTGGTCACAGCACATTTTAAGAAAGAACTTTCTCCAAATTCAACCCTTAAGGGGCAAAAATATCATCGTTTCTAAAACTTTTTTCTTTTTTTATCTCGCTTTATGCCTAACCGTAATCAATAAATGAGGTGTCATTTTAAATGCCAAGGTGTCCGCTTTGATCACACCATATTTTATAAATGGAATTTTTTGGAATTCGACCCTTAAAAAGCAAAATTATCAATATTATTTCTACAACGTGTTTTTATTATTATTATTATTACGAGTCATTTATCTCCTTCGATACCTAACCGAAATCGATAAATGACATATCGTTTTAAAGATTAAGATCTCAAATTTGAAAAAAAATCATATATTAAGAAAGAATTTTTCGGAATTTGATGCTTGAAGTTGTCGCGCGTATGAGATAGTTCAGAGCCAAGTCCCTAGATTGCAGCAGCAGATACCGCAGAGATGTCAATAAAGTTTTTTATAAAATAAATAGCTTTTCGGACATTTTTTTCTGAGACGGAAATATTTTTGTTTTGCTATACAACTCCAAGGTAAACATTTTATTGGCACAGCAACACACATTACAAAGATGTTGTGAGAATTTTGTTCGGGTTGGTTGTATTCTGTTAAGGTCAGTGACAGTTTGTTGTACATACAGTGTGTTTTAAATTTTCCTAAGTGTTTCGTAATATGTTTTGATGCGTACCTATTACGCCTGAACAAATAAATATTTGCTACAAAGTGCGGTTCTTCATTTTGTTTTATTACAAGCATTCAACCACACTATTCTTGGTATTTTATTAGCGAAACTTTTGCACGGGTCGTTTAGTATTATAATAAATCTAAAAGCTTGTTTTGAATTTCTACAGAAAACACTGCAAGTGGATTATATATTGAACAGGCTCTTAATATTTACTAACCAAATGCATAAAAACGACTAACCTTCTGACACTTTCCTCTGTTCGCGGACCACGGGTTGAGAAACATTGGCCTGTAATAACGGGTTTGTTACATATTTTAAACATACTTACGTTGTGATCCTGTTATTAGTTATTTCAAGGAGTTATAAATTACTAATAATGTTATGTATTACTGTTTTATTTAATAATCGAAAATAAAGATCTGTCGAAGTTCAAGTTTCATTTTAACTCATAGACGGAACTTTTTCTAAGTGTAGCAGAAATTTGTAAATTTTTTTCTTGCCCGTTGCGGTGATACTACCTCACATAGAGATTGTCTTTTTAAGATTTACCTCACGCCTCAACAAAAAGGAAAAACTAAAAATAAGCTAAACCTAATGACAGAAGAAAAGAGCTAATGTGGAAAGAGAAATACAATAGAATGTTTACAAGATGAAGTTAGTGGTCACTGAAATACTACTGCTTCACTGAAGTTCTAGAAGACGAATGGTATTGTTCGTTTTACAACGAGCCTGATGTGTGACCAGCAGCTGCTTTCGTAACTAAGTGCCGAGAGAAAAGAATAGCAACCTCCTTCCTCCTTCGTGTCAAGTCGCCCTGTTAACAGCAGCCTGCGAGCATTCACACATAAATCTCCATCGACGGACCAGCCAGAACAGCAGCAGCCTGGAACACGTAGTCCTAGTTTCACTCTGCCAAACTAAACTCTGTTGCAACAAACAGGATTCGTAACTTACGACCCTGACTGCAGGCTACTGGCAGTTACAATCGGTGACTGCAGCGCTTGACTGAAACGTCTACTGCCGCCTGTCGTAATGATGCATGATCGTCAAGTTAGATCCTCTTCTCCCCCCTATGCACTCTCGGTGCTTTCGTATCAGTTCCAACAGGACCAATATAACACCGAGCGGGGCGGTGTAACGGTTAGCGTTCTCGCCTCGCATTCGGGAGGACGGCGGTTCGAATCCTCGTCCGGGCATCCAGATTTGGGTTTTCCATGGTTTTCCCCAAATCACTCCAGGCAAATGCCGGGATGCTTCCTTCAAAAGGCCATGGCCGAATTCCTTCCCATTCCTTGCCCCCATCCTTTCCCGTCTCTAAAGACCTCGATGTTAAAAAGAGACGTAAAGCAGTTAAAAAAAAAACAAAAAAAAACAATATAACACAGAGGAAACATCACTGTTAGTAAAGTTTACTATCTCATAACCACTTCTCTAATTATTTTCCATTTCACCCTGATTACTTGGATGACTGTGCCACTTGACCGGTTCTTGGCTATTGCCTTTATTGGTCCATGCTAATACGAATCAGCTGCGGTTTGATATCCTGCATTCCTCCTGAAGGGAGCATCTGCCACCCTCCCACATCCGATATACACCTCCTAAATTCCTTCGCGGAGCCGGTTCAGAGACTTTTTCCCCCACAACGGGTAAACGGATTGCATCTCAGTGGTAACGCTAGTTATGAAACTAGCCTTATTTTATTGGCACAGTACTTCCAAACCATTGTTATCAGAGAAAATTACAGGGAACAAATGCTCAGAACAGAATGGCCTACTATCGAAGTTCGAATCAGCTAATGATCCAAAATCAGTGAAGTTAAAAAAAAAATGAATGTAATACCTAAATTCACGGGCACATAGAAACATATTCCGAAAACAGGTAGTCGCTTCAAGGGACGCCAGAATGAAACGATCCGTTGTGAACGCAGAATCGTTCACCGTACCTTCTGAGTACTGCTGAAACCAGTGAGGTCTATATAAGCGGCGAGAGACCAGTTCCCTGGCGGCACTAGTCCGCAATATCTCTCTCTCCGCGCCGCCACAAGGACCCATTGTCAGCGCTGAGCCGGCGCCTCCCACGCGAGCCACTTCCTGTCACGTGGCACCTGGAAACACTGTCTTCTTCCGGGCGTACGCCGCGCCGCGCCACCTCAAACGACTTGCTGCTGATCCAAGTCTCCCAACAGTAATCTGCTTCTTAGCCTGTCCTCCTTTATCCCTCAATTACTTCATTTCTGTCCTGTGATTCCTCTCTGATAGTTACACATGATTTGCTCGAATTAAATCTGGTGAGGTGACGCTAAAAGCGTTCGACTCATAATAGGAAATGCTCTGATTCAAATCCCGGTCCAGAAAGCTATGTTTCCAGTCTACTACGCACGACATTACAGGTTCATTGCTAGACGTACTTTCTTGACTCCCTTGTCAGGGGTACTGGCTGAAGGTGCTGAATAATCGTTCCAACACACATGGAGAAATATAGTACATCCGCGAGAGTTAACATCCTGCCACTCGCTACCAGGCATACATTGACGTAACAGTTTGGCAGAATGCAGAGATCGTACTCACATTTCACCTCCGAAAAATTTTTTTAGTTAGATGGAAATACTCAGTTATATTCTCTAGATAATTTCGCCCTTAATGAAGCATTATTTATCGACAGTATTTTAAATCCTACGAATAAAATTATTCTCTAGTATTCTTTATCTTAGTGATATAGAATAGCCACAAAAGCTTAAAACCTTCTTCACTATTATTTACTGTAATTCTTGTCTGCCCCCTAAAAAAAACGATAATAACACGGAAATATAAAAGTAACTAAGTTTTTTAGGTTATCTTAGGCATTCAAGACCGAAGAAACGATAAAAATTTCTATACAACTGGCTCTCGGCAATAATAGTACCTAACCTTTTGCCGTAAGGATGATTGGCTCGTTAAGTACGTCAACAATATGGAAATTAATAGAAGATTGTAACAGGTACTGTTAACTCGGAATATGTTGAAGCTAAGTGGCCTATATTTTTAGGCTTCAATTACACCTCTGTTTTTTCTAGGAAATTTTTTTTTGTTGGTAATTAGACGGGAAAACGACTTGGGAAAAGGACTTGGGACAAGGAACGGTAAGGAAGTTAGCCACGGCCTGTTGGAGGAAGCACCCAGGCATTCGCCTGGGGTGATTTAGGGAAACCATGGAAAACCCAAATCTGGATGGCTGGACGGGATTCGAACCCGCGTCATCCAGATCGTTACCGCTCACCCACTACGTTCGGTGTAGGAAAGCAGAAGAACTTCAAAGTTTCAATTTGCTTGATTTTCACAGAACATTACCATGAACATCTCTTGAAATAACTTAGTCCACAATCCAAAAGTTAGTTGGATCCTACCGAAGGAGGCATACGAAACCATTGTGTCAGAGGTAGGACGGGTGATAACTATCCTCTGGGAAACTACTGGCATAGCTCGTATGATCAAACGCAACTATTAAAAATTTCTGACCCCACGGGGATTTGAACCCGGTACCGGATCCCGAAGTTCTGAATGTAAGCGCTAACCCACTTTTTTTCGTTTCTTTATACTAACTATTGAATCGGTCATTCCTCTTGTAATTCAAGACACTATAGTGAGGACAACACAAGACTTACACAGTACAAGGCAAATACAACACTTGACCAACACAACTCTTAATTAAAACCAACAATGCCTGTGGCCGGCCTCGAACAGGTGACCCTTGAAGTGCGAGACCAGCGTGCTGGCCCCTACACTGCCAAGACCGGCAATAACATTTATTTGATTGGTTCGTGAAGTTGTAATGAACTGGTAAAAGGATTTCTGCTGGATGCACATTCCGCAACTACCGTAGCCGCCTTATCTTAACCTTGTCAACGTGGAATCCGAACCACGGAAGCGTACTGGCAAACTACACATTACGCAGCAAGCTGTGGCAGAGATGAAGGTCGAGTTAAGGGCCTTTTAAAAATCCCCGAAGAGACAACGATTTGAATCGGGGACCTTTCGAACTTAAGTAAGACTCACCTTAACCCCTGAGTTGCTTTAAACACTAAACTACCAGAACGCTGCTCTTAACGTTGAGATACCAGGTGTTTCAAAAATGACTGGAATATTTGAAAAATCAATAAAAACTTAACGGACAGCGATAGAAATACACCGCTTGTTGCAATATGTTTGTGACAACAGTAAATTTTCAGGCAGACAAACTTTCGAAATTAGTTAACAATTTTCAACAACAGATGGCGCTGCAGGCGATTTGAAAGATATAGAAATAAACGCAGTCTGTGAGTTCGCCATTCTGTAAGTCGTCTTTCTGCTGTAAGCGTGTGCTGTTCACAGGTTGCAAGTTTGCTGTGAAAAAATGGAGGAAAATATCGTACTTTAGATTTTTCCAGACTGCAGCGCCATCTGTTGTTGGAAATTGTAACTAAATTCGAAAGTTTGTCTGCCTGAAAATTTACTGTTGTCCCAAGCATATTGCAACAAACGTTGTATTTCTATCGCTGCCCGTTTAGTTTTTATTGATTTTTCAAATATACTGGTAATTTTTTAAACACCCGGTATATAGATAATGGTTCTTTCTCGTCGAGAAATTTCTTTGGACCACTAATGTTCTTAATAATTTTGTACCTTTTTGCTCATAGTTTATGTGGTAGGCAGTAATTATTTTACAGAATGTCCTAAAAACTCTAATTCACTAGGCAGAGAACAGTGACCGTAAAATCTACATGAATTATCGTGTTTCATATCTAATCGATAGCGCCGCCATATCGATGCCGAGAACTTTTCAGACTCCGAGCCACGTGGGTGACCTAGAATTTGGGATGACGTGGGTTCACATCCCGTCCGGCCATCCTGATTTCATTGGTCTCCCGAGGTTCCAGGAGGTTCCCTTATAAGGCCAAGGCCGAACTCCCTCCTGTTCTTTATCCTCTTGCTAAGGTTGAGGTAAGGTTGATTGTAAAGTGTTCCTGGTCCTACAGCACCCCATATCCTGGATTAACCTGGCAGGTATGAAACTTTTTAAAAAAATACAGATTACCGAGGTTGCATAAAGTTATTAACAAGTAAGAACTTTCTCATACTAATTAATGTGAGTAATGAGTGAGGAATGAAGAGAAACTTTCACCTTTATCGATGAAATAATTTGTTGCTAAGTTCGTTTGTTTTACTGTGCCTGCGTATACTTGCTTACATAGCGCGATTTACAGCTATGGTTCGCAGGACCTTGTGCAAACTCCAGCAGTCGTAGCTCCGTTACAACATTAATCACGCCACTTTATTCTAATGTGGAAACATTTTTTTTTCGCTGGCTGGACATTCTTATGCTAATACAACACGCGGCAGTTGCGTATTACAGCACAGTGGTCTCACTGACACCCGACTGGAGCTGACCCCCGAAATGCTTAACGAGCGGAACAACTGTTGGCTGTCAGCGGGTATAAAACATCTCAATGGGACGGCGCTTCTCCCGTGGACGTCGCTTAAATTGCACGTCTTTCTTACTCCTATCATCTCACTCGCTCCGTAATGGGCTCTGCCGCCGGAGCACGCGAGTTAGCTGCCAGACACCGCTTATTTGAGGCTCTTTAGCGTCACTAGTCGTGATCCGAGGCCTCCGCACGATAACATAAAGGGCTGTAATCTGGCCAGCGGTGATACGAATAATATTACACATCTCCGAACTTCCATTTGAAGTAAATTACACAAGTAAAGAACATGCGCTACGGTTTATTTTGGAAATCTCGTGAGAATGCTAAATCACCACTGATCAATGTTCCTATTCTTAGTGTATGGACTATTGAAGCGTCCAGGGAAAATTCAGGGTGTTAAAGTGGGGAAACAGTTGCTCATTTGCCCACCTCGTCGACGAGCAGCTAGCTCATTGGACTCTAGTTCCTGTAGCTGTCTGGGACATAGATGGTTTGAATTTAGTTTGGTGATGACTTTTCCTTGCTCGTCCTAACATTGAATACAACAGTTGAAAATAGCGCTTAATTCAACGTTATAAATGTATGAAAACATAGTAAAGGCAATTGCCTCGACAATTTTTTTTCCCCCCATCTCTGACTTCCTTAAATATAAATTAAAACTTTGCCATTGTCCTTATTCCTGAAGTAAACTACTAGTTTATAATCTGTTCCCTTCAATATACTACTCCACGCTTCATCACCACCGTTTGACTTATAGACATCACCACTCTCTTCATCCGCCTCCTGTTTTCCAGTCTCTTCCAATCAAGCTACTTATTAATCAAGTTCTGAGAATGTTCTTGGTAATTTCCACAAACAAATCTGCTTTATTTTCAAATCTCTCAAACTCCCGTGTTTGATACCTGTAAGGTGTATCTTGCATTAAATTCCCTTACTCAAGCAAGGGACTGTGAAATATTTTATATCTCAATTCCCAAGCCTCCTTAAAATGTATTCCTTGGTATAGCCTTTCAATATCCTTGAATAAATGGAACATTTTGAAAGCTCTTCGTTACTAACTTCCTGATGTGACCTGTCTATCTGAGTTTGTGTGTTATTCCGAGAAACCTATTGAAAGCATAAGCTGTCGTGTAAATTGGGTAGTTTTGGGATGGAGGAGGGGATTAAATTATGATTTACGTTTGTTTGCGTACAAAATCTACTTTAACTGCAAATTCGTAAAGAGGAGAATGTTTTTTAAAAAAAATAATATTCTTTTACAGCTCTTCAACTAAATGCTCAATATAACCGGGAGAGATTAAGAACAAGGAACATGAATAAAATCGGCCACAGTCTTCTGACAGAACTATCCTCACATTAAATTGAGTAAAAATCATGGAATATCGATATATGGATAACCAGATAGCTGTTCCAAACAGCATCCTTCTGATTACCAGGCTAAAGTAATAACCATTCACCGATAATCTCAACAAAAAATGCGATACATTAGTCACGGAATGTTTATCAATGCACTTTCATAAATATTCTGGCCTTCTGCTTAAAAGTTTTCTCAATTTTTGAAAAATTTGGCAGCTAAGATTATATCGCCACGGAGGCATGTCCACTTCTTCTTCAGTAAAAGAACTGACTGAAGTTATACGACAGTAATGGTTTTTTTTTTTTTTTTTTTTTTTTTTTTTGCAATTTTGTACCTCGTACGTTAAGTGAACACAACGGTCAAACACAACCGAGCTTGCGGTTACCTTTCAGCTCTCGAGTAAATTAAATTAAAAACTGTGCGTCACTGTAAGAACAAAACTCATCAGTGAGTGTGACTTACAACCTATTGTATTCTTCAAGAAAAATTTCATATTACACCTTGAGCATAACACCTGAGTGGGGTGGTTTTAACACCCCACTCAGCTCGTTGGCTGGGAGCTCGTTGGCATTGATGATTCAAGAACAAAAAACAGAAAAAAAGTAAACATGAAATCGCCCGTACCGTGAGTTATGGAATTTTCCCAGTTTTAAAAAAAAAAAAAAAAATCTGTTTGGGAGGAAAGTCAGATCATGATGTCCAAACGGTGCTTTCAGATGAATCCTCACGAGTGCTCCTATCTCCACCTTGAACCAGATCACAGCTTGGACTACTGTATTTGTCGACGATTTGAGGTAATATTGCGATGAAACACCAGCGCCCTGCAGTCGCTGGAAACAAAAACAAGAGACAATGGTTGCAGATATGGACTTAAAATGTAAGTGCATTAGTGAATTCATCCTCAATGACGCCAGTTCACAGTTCTGTACCAGCTACTACTTGCACGTACTAATCCTTAATCAAAAACTGTAAGTGGATTTTATATATATATATATATATAATTTCCATCTAAAGAAACCAACCAAAAAGGCTACAGCAAAATACAAAAAAAAAACAGAAACAGTCCGTAAAAGACGGGTATGTTTCTATGGTCACCTCAAACGAATGGAGGAAAACAAACTGTCTAAAAAATCTTTAATTTCTCCGATGAAAAACCCAGAACGCTGATGCAATTGTTTTTTAATATAAAAGAAGACCTTCCTTTGTTGTGATTAAAACCAGAAGCAGTTTTTGATAGAGATCTCTTTCGGAAGAAGTTAGTGACACGTGGATTAAGCCGAGACGAGCAATCCAAAAGAAGAATACACGGCACTACATAGACAAATGAGCGCAAACAGGCCCTCTCAAAACGAATGAAGGACTTCAGGGCCTAAAAGAAAATTAAACTCGCTACCAAATACAAGAAAAATTATCGTGGTCCTAGTTGGCCTCAAATTTATATACAGACGTGTGTGTGTGTGTGTGTGTGTGTGTGTGTTTACCTAGGGCATTGAGGTTGCTTTAAATTAAGCCCAAAGGTATTTGCCATAAAATCACTTTGTTTAGTTGCAAGACGAAAGACCAATTCTCTCAGTCTCCTACTTCGAGTAATTTCATTAGTTCTTTTACATCAAAAGTGCGACATGCAGCACAATATTTACGTTGTAAATTCTGATACATGATATTTCGTAATCACAAATATTCTTTCAGCATTTCAAAAAATTCACTGATTTTCAAAATTGGATTTTGTTGGATGGAGATTGAAGTAGTGAATTCAAACATACATCACCCACAAGGTTCAACCACTTAATGAATTCCATAAGTACAATAAACATTATGAGTGCGCCATTTGAGTGACGTCATAGGCAGTGGACTGACTGGAAGGGATTTGGAGTTTATGGCTCAATAAAGATGCGTCCTTTAGCTTTCCAAACCGTATGTAGTTACACAATAATCAAATTTTCAAATTCTCCTCGAATCTCGTTACAGATGTAACGCTTGCCCAGTAACATTCTTATACTGAACTATTACACGTATTCGTTTCAGAAACTGGATGAATTTGTCTAGACGCGTATTCAGCAGGCCAGTCAGTTACGGGAGGAGTGTGGTGTAGCGCGGGAGGTCTGCAGCGTCAGGGCCGCTGTCTCCTCAGAAATCAATTACTGGTGGGCAGTCAGACAGCCAGCCAGCCGATATGCAAATCGCGCCCCGATGTGACTGACTGGCGTGTAATCGCCGAAAGCTTTCTCCCCGTCGAGCTTTTGATGGCGAGCCGCCTAGACGCGGCATACCGCACCTGGCGTAATTAATACGGCTTGTTGTTCAGGTATACCCTGGGGCAAAGATGAACGAAGTTCCAAGGTATTAGCAAATTTACTCTCTGCCTTACAACAGTGTTGCCATATCACATGATACAATCTCTACACGTGTGTAACTTGCTAAGCTCCCATTCACAGACAATTATCCACTGATAAATAGATAGCACTCCAGAGAAACGTTCAAACGCAGAAAGTCCTTGAGATCTTTGCTTCACATACACAGACGTCTGCTGCTGGCTTATATGTGCGACGAACATCGAGCAAGAAAACGACTCGAGAAAGAGACTCAGAAATCACTGGGTCTTTATTTTGGTTCCCGTACCAATGGCTACAATAGTTTGTTTCTGATAGTAAAATTGAAAAATTTGAAATATTTTTCTATCATTACGTATATCTGGTCTAGAGTAGCACTGGCTATTTGGAGATGAATTAAAATCATTCATGATTGGCATACGAGTTGTATACGATATGTTCAAAATTGTAATTAATCATTTACTCTAAGTACCCTCGTTGGTAACTTCTGAACGCCTCTTCTCGAAGGCAGGAGCCACTGTCACTCAAACTAGGAACAGACTTCAGGGGAAAAGATTAAGCAAACTACTGTTTTCATAATCTCTTCACGCTGAATATTTGCAGATCTAATTTTTTCAGTTAACTACCCCAGTTTTATTAACTGATTTTCATCTGCATACTTATTTTTAATTTCTAATGTAAATATAGAAATATAGGAAAATATAGATTATTTTATCGGGTTGATGCGGCCGATACTATCGATTATCGATATCTACCTGATGTCGATGTAAATACAGATATATTTATCGATATTGATATCAACTTGCATCCCTCCTGCCGACTGAAGCTGGGATTAACACGCCGCAACTACACTTCATCGTCCGATTTTGTAGCCCATTCCTAATCGTACTTTTGACATTTAAACTGTCTTAGGGTCAGCATACCGTATTCATTCATTAATTCCCCCTTTTTGAGGGCTCCTGCGGGTATATTGTCTCCTGCCTGGCTCGACTTCCACCCATCACGGGCTTAACTGCTCTCAAGCATGGGAGGTTGACTTCCACTGTGTAATTGACATTCGACATGGATTTTCAGCCAAAAACTGGACACGCCAGATGCTTGCTTGTCCAAGAACATTGTTCCATTGCAATTGCTCTTTAAATAATGCTATGATCCCTACTTTATCTCCAAAAATTTACACACACTGTACGAGATGCTTTACATTTCGTCCCTTTGGTCTACGAATAAAATTGTATGATTATACAGACAACCAGATTTCTGTTTGCCATTCAATGTCAAGTTGATAATTTTTAACCCCTCCCCCTTCCCGACCATTATAAGCAGTGAAATAAAACCAGACTGGTTCTGAACATTTCGTTGATGGTCCTTTAGAATCAGGCAGGTCGAACGCTTCCTTGCATCTCACAAACAATGCCAGAATGGATTTAATGTGGAGCAAACGAATTTAGTATTACTTTATATTGAAGGTTAAGTGACTACTCTTTATCACTTCGTCCACCATCCCCTGAACCAGCTCTACACCTCACAAAAACAATCAAACGACTAAAATCTTGTAGAACATGAAGTATAGTTGAAATTCTAGTGTTACCCTTCGCCTTAAACTTTTGTGGGTCTGGGTATACGCTTAGAACCAACATCCAAATCTATCTGTTTAGAGGTCTGTTTTTTATTTTTTTATCTGCAGTTTCTGCAGTTCTTCCCTTCAGTTTGTGGTGGATGCCTTGGTGGGCCAACCACGTTACAATTATATTTCATACCTTTATGATTAATAATTGTGGATTTTTAATTTTAATTTTTATGAAGGAGTGAAAATTATTTAATTTTGCAAGAATCTCGACGTTAGTTGGAATTCAGGAAAAATTGTCACAATATGACATTTATTTTCTTATCACTGGCGATTACAAGTCTGAGCGAATTTACCGTTAACATTAACACAAATTGGAAAAATCATAAAAGCAACGCTCAGAGTTACAATTAGCCGTCATCGGCAAGCAAACAATTATATATTTACTTTTAAATATCTCAGAATCAAAATGCAAGAAATAATGACAACTGGAAACAATGAAAAATACAAGTTATGACTACCTCAGACAAAGGTATCATGATACTGTGACTTTACAGTTTAAAAAGAAACTCATGGGCGCCAGAATGAACAATATATCATTCGAAAATAACTAGTTCTGGCAAATTATGCCGCTAGCTCAGGGGTCTTTACAATTACAAAGTGAGAACATGGACCTATCCTCTCAAAGTCGCTTACGGGTTCTGTTTCACGGAATGCACAATCACATGGCTTGGTCGTAATCAATTACCATTGTAGTTCTGCGTCTGATGTCTGTGATGAGTGTAGCGGACCCACGATATGTGAGATTATCTCACAAGTCGGCTATAGGCATCTCTGGTCTGGAAATGCGCATCATCGCATTACCGGCTGTGTTGCGGTGATAAGCTTGCTCCAGCAAGGCAAGCTGCAGATAGCGAAAGCAGTCAACTTTCCAAGTCAACCTCAGACTGGTGCGATCGAAGTTAGAATCCCAGCTCCTCGCTCTTCGGTCCACGAGGAAACTTCTTGCTCCGCCCATTTGTAGTCTCGAAGCTCACATACAACAAAAATTCCCAGGATTTTGAGTTATACGCTCATTTTGATTGGACCTTCAGGTCGGCACCTAATGTCACGTGATATCCTCGATATGTGATTTGGCCAAAGAATCCAACAGAGTTCGGACATATTCGCCGGGGCGAGGGAACATTCGGGTTTCGGACGGCAGGCTTTTCCCGCCAGGAGAGTGACGTCGTTGACCGCCCATCCCCAGGGAGCAGGGTGTGTGGTCTGGCAAATCCCAAATCCGCGACTTTTTGTCGCCAAGGCTCGGGAACACCAAGATTAGCTTCAAGCCTACATAGCTCAATAATTCTTGAATATTCGCTTTGCTACGATACACTGTATAAGTTCACCATTTCATTACAGTCCTCACTTGGAATCTTGCGTACTTTATAAAATTACAACAAAAATCTATTCACGTGGTCGCCCAAGATTTATGTAAATTACTCTTATATTATTACATATATAATAAAAAATGCACCTTGTAACGTGGCGACAGCGCGGCTCGTTACAATATGGCCGGCCGTTGGTGAAAAATGAAATTATGGTACAATAATTTTATTTTTAACTACCTATTCTATCTCCATTGTGACTCAACAAAAACTTAAGCATTTTTCTAATTACATTAATTTTAAATGTGATTCCAATAACCATCGGTATTCCTGCCTTGTAAGGTGAATATATAACGGGATCATATGTCCTTTTGGCCGTCTTACAATTCTTTACAAACAGAAGCACGTGAATTCAGGTAGCCTTCCAAATATAAAGTTATATTAAACACAATACTAAAATATACATGAAAGAAATTATTTACATACATGTTTTAAAACAATAATAATCTTGAAAATAACTTGTATCAAATCTTATCATTAAATTATAAAATGAAACACATTAATAAAACAAAACATTGTCAGAACACTTATGCAGAAAGTGGTTGAACTATACATTGTATTTACAATTTAGCGTGATGTTTTACTCATGTGCATAAAAAATAATTCTGCCTTCAACAAACATCCATAAAGATGCTAGAGGTGAGCGTAAAATATCTCATTACATTGCGCGGTTTTAATCTCAAAACAACGGAATAGTTTAGTCGGATTCGGTGACGTGATTTTCGTCATGACCGACGGTTAATTCAATAAGCATTTCAGAGAAGATGTGCGTGTTCATGGTCAAATATCACTAACTGTAATCTTAGATTTTAATGACGCGGCATTTACTTATAATTCAACGTGGTGTGGAATGAACGATGTAAGTACATGTTTTCGTTTGTTACGTAAATTATGAACCTTACTCGTTGAATGTTAGGTGGTCTCCTAATTAGTCTTTCATTGGTCGACATCTCTAACTTGTAATATACCGTCTGTGAAGTGATTGCGAATTTCATGGCGAAAGGAAACTGTATTTGCTCATGGGTATATGTAATGGAATTTCTATAAAATTTACCATTCCCATATGAGACATTATACACATTATGCGGTTTGACGTGAACTTTCATCATCGTCAACCAAAGTCGCTGTAGCATCTTTGGCGTACAAGCGGACACCAAATATAACCATCCGCACATAAAATTGAAAGGATAATGAATAGCGTAACTATCATTCCTCAGTAACATTACGATTCCTTCACAATGGGTCTATTGATGACTCGAGATTATCTCGACATTCAAAGAATAAAATTTTCTCTTTATTTAGGAGTTATTATAACCCTCTTAACATGTCCGTCTACTCCACGTTTTAAGCCGAAATCCATCCCAGTTAGCGAATATTTTCCTTTTATACACTTATGCTTCTTTAGCTTGTATGAAAAAGGTCGTAAGCTTTGTGCACAGAACGGTTACGATCTCAGGTTTTCCGTTTGCCAATACAAAGCAATTTTGAGATTTCACGCTAGCAGAATACTATGAATCTATATAAAGCAACAATATAAACCTTTGAAATTATTTTCGTTGAGTGCACACAATTCTGAGCAAAACATGTGCTGTCCAACAATGACTATTTTAATCTATTTTTTTTATATATATATATAATATTCTCGTGTTACCAGACTCTAAACCCAACGCCTAGCCAATTCATCATCTCATTTGCTACGCCTGACGTGATGCATACATGTCAGTGAGATGTTTTTTTTTTAGGCGTCCGTGGATTCTTTTTATCGCATAATTCCTTTCGGAATACACGATGATCGCATATTTATTGAATGCGATAAAACGCTGATGCGAGACGTGAAACGTTAGGCACTCAGTGATGACCCTAAGTCCAACATCTGCGCTCCCTGACAAAATTCTCGGAAGACGCATTGTACTAGCGGATCCCTTAGCCTTGCTAATGGGCTCAGCTGACAACCAGGTATCTGGGTTACACAACATTCTGGTCTGTCTACCCCTCCAGCTGATTTCATTGATGCGCCAGAATTTTGTTTCTGAAGCAAAATATTTGTCTCTCGACCTGAACGGGCACAGAAAAATTTCCCGCTGCTTTTCGATCATGACGATGTATATGCTGTCATGCCTTTCTGTTCCATGGATATCCAAACCGAAACGCTTTACGCAAATTTTCCGGCACTGCGCGTCTGGTAATGCACATTCCGTACTCACAACTGCGATCTGCAGTGATTTTTGCACTGTATCAACGCTTCTTTCATTCTTCACGCTATCCTTTTATGGTAGACCCTTTTGCTGGTGAATACACCATGAACATATGTTTCGTAATTCCTCTTTAATCTGCGCTTCAATATTTGCCTAAGTCATTTATTATCTCCCCATCTACTGTGTGGAAATATGACCTTTACTTACACTTTTAGCTAGGTTTTACTTTCACCTACCCTTTCCATTTTTATTACCTAGGCCTAGGCTTTTGTGTTACTCGGACGCAAATATAGCACAGTATATTTCTATAGTACTGTGTTTGTTTTCTTTACTTCTTCACAGCACAGGATTTTATACAAATCACCACGTTATCTTTATGCCTCTAAATTTTATCAGAGCAATTGTAACGTCAAAACATGTTTCCTATGTAAGCTGTTGGCGATTCCATTCATCGGCCTTCGCTTGTTAGCGTAAGTGTCCCGCTGTGGCAACGGTGTCTACCTGAAGGGATCTGGACCTTTCCACCAGACAATGGATGACCCTCCCGGATTAGCGGTCTCCGAATACCTGTGTCGGTGTTGTTACAAACACGTCGATACATTCAAGGTATTCGCGTTTAACATTTTCAAACTTATCCACAGTGTTTATATGATGCGAGTTTCTTCATCACCAAGTTATTTCCTTATTAACTAAATTTTACTTAACTACTTAACTTCGTATTTACATTCCACACTTCACCCGAAATTGCCTTTCTAATTTTATTGCGGGCTTGGCGTAGTGTGGACAGTTTCCCGGTGCGTGTTTACCCTTGCGTTCGAATGCGTTACTTGTTCACTCGAACCAATTTTGGTATTTCGTTTTGATTGCCTATTCACAGCATTATTCTGTACACGCGCCGTTTTATTTTCGAAACGATGGTGATTCTTGTTGCTCGAATACCAACGTTTCTTCGGATCTCTGTCCTGTTGATGGTCCCGGTATGTGTCGGTAATTATTCTTTATATACCATCGTTTATCCGTTACCTGACCTCTTTTGTTGAAATTATGACTTTGATCGACTCTCACCGGATGATCCTGAATTTGATTTATGCCGATCCTATCCAAGTATCTCAAGGTTTCCAAGAATTGCTTTTGTGTGGTGATTGCGGGATGGCTCAGTCTAACCTGAATCTCTGCAGGGAAATGCTCAGTGAGGGCGGCATTTAGTTCTGTATCTGTCATGGGTCTGTCCAGATATTCCGACAGAGATGATAACCTTGAAGCATAGACAAACATTGACTCGCCTTTACTCGCCTCAAACTTTCCCTGGCAGATCCGAATTCGGGTTTGCCTTGTTCGTCGCCGTCCAGAATGCACTTAAAAATGCATTCTTGAATTCTGGGTATGCAAAATCAACTTTACAAAAAGACTTAAACCAAAGCTTCTCCTCAGGACCAAGACATAAAAATGCAACACGAGTCTTTAGATCTTCAGGTGTGCCTTTTAGATCAAAGTAATTTTCCAAATCATTTATATATTCTTTTGGATGAGTTCCCTTTCGCACTTCGAATTTTGGGAGTACCAATTCGTCTTGTGTACGTTCTGGCTTCAGGAATAATGGATAAAATTCTCTCATTTATACCGTTTCTAACCATCGCTTCAGTTGCCTTACATTTTGAAACAATGTCAGCCTGGAAGGTATTTTGCATTTCGCGCACTTCCTGATAATTTTGATGCAGTAATTTCACTGAATTATCAACTTCAACCATTCTCTCAACGACCGCGGAGAGCGTTTGACGTGTTTTATTACGAAAATCTGAAACCAGCTGTTCCGTATTTAAAATACTTGTCATGTGTTTCGATTGAACATCTTCCAACCTTTCACATCTCATATCCAATTGATTTGATGTGCTCTGAATACCAGATATTTCCTTTCGAATTTTTATTTGAAATTCATCAAATTTTTCGTTTACCTCTTCGCGAAAATCAGCAAACTTAGTTTCCACTTGGTTACTTAAAGTACTCAGTTTCTCGAGCATATGTGCATTCCGTTTGTATTTCTGCTTGCTGAGCGTTAAGTTGTGTTTGAATTACTTCCAGGTGTTGTGCAATTAACTTTTGTACCATTTCAAGTGTTGGCCCTTGCAAGTTACGTGGATGTTCAGTCTCATTAATGCTTCTTTCAGGAACAACCAAATCGGTTTTATCATGTCCTGTACTATTATTTCGCCTTTCCAAATGTTCACGTTCGTTATTTGCACTGATTCTGGAATTAACAGTCGATTCAAGTACTCGCTTAGCTGTTGTCCGATTCTCTATCGTTTCCAACATATCAGGCCCATAGTTTAACTTTAAAACAAAGCGAGATGTAGTTAATATTATTCAGCCATAATATTTTTTGTATACATACCCCGTTACAGTTACGCAACAAATAGCCAACGATCGCCAAGATCCGACTGGTACAAAATAATCTTTGACAGTATCAATTGAAATAACAGATAGCGCCAAAATTACAAGTAGGAAACAAATTAAACGCATCAGGATTTTACTGCTGTCCAATTTCTTCGATAAACTATTTACTCGGTTCTCAAGGAAATATTTTGTTGTCAGCCAGTGACTTATCAAATTTATTGCTCAAATCTGCCTGAGATTTCTGAAATTGCTCCATTATTTGGAATAGAGGTGTCAAATCCCCTTGATATGCCATGTTTTTAGTATTAACCGCCATTTAAGTGTATAAAATCAAACACGACGCAATTTTAACACAAATGAAAATTTCCGGTTTTCAAGAAAAATCACACATATACCCCTCCAAAATACAGCAAAAGAGAAAAGCAACGATGAATCATGCAACACAACACCATGAAAGCAGACTTACTTTCAAACACATGGGCAAAACATGCTCGTGTCTTTCTTAGAAGCTACCATGCATTAACAAATCAACACTGACGTTACTCATTTAAAAATTTTAAACTGATCACAAAATTGTTACAATACAAAGTGTATTGCATCTCAATTGAAATACACAAATGAACTTCCTTTTAATGCGTTGAAACAAAATAAATTTTATGCATTGAAACAAAATGAACTTTATGCATTAAAATATAAGTGAAACATCAAAATAAAATCTTGTATGAATATCTATTGACTACAAGAATGATAAAACAGCCAAAAACCATGTGCAACATTCCATGAAACTTTCCGAATTTGGGCTCCAAATTATAATTTGAATTAGTGCCACCAAGTTCGCAGACATTAAGAAGTAATGTCTCATCTGGCACCAGCGTTGGGCGCATTATGTGGTGGGTGCCTTGGTGGGCAAACCACGTTACAATTATTTCTCATACCTTTATGATTAATAATTGTGGATTTTTAATTTTAATTTTTATGAAGGAGTGAAATTTATTAATTTTGCAAGAATCTCGACGTTAGTTGGAATTTAGGAAAAATTGTCACAATATGACATTTATTTTCTTATCACTGGCGATTACAAGTCTGAGCGAATTTACCGTTAACATTAACACAAATTGGCAAAATCATAAAAGCAACGCTCAGAGTTACAATTAGCCGTCATGGCAAGCAAACAATTGTATATTTACTTTTAAATATCTCAGAATCAAAATGCAAGAAATAATGACAACTGGAAACAATGAAAAATACAAGTTATGACTACCTCAGACAAAGGCATCATAATACTGTGACTTTACAGTTAAAAAGAAAATCATGGGCGCCAGAATGAACAATATATCATTCGAAAATAACTAGTTCTGGCAAATTATGCCGCTAGCTCAGGGGTTTTTACAATTACAAAGTGAGAACATGGACCTATCCTCTCAAAGTCGCTTACGGGTTCTGTTTCACGGAATGCACAATCACATGGCTTGGTCGTAATCAATTACCATTGTAGTTCTGCGTCTGATGTCTGTGATGAGTGTAGCGGACCCACGATATGTGAGATTATCTCACAAGTCGGCTATAGGCATCTCTGGTCTGGCAATGCGCATCATCGCATTACCGGCTGTGTTGCGGTGATAAGCTTGCTCCAGCAAGGCAAGCTGCAGTTAGCGAAAGGTCAACTTTCCAAGTCAACCTCAGACTGGTGCGATCGAAGTTAGAATCCAGCTCCTCGCTCTTCGGTCCACGAGGAAACTTCTTGCTCCGCCCATTTGTAGTCTCGAAGCTCACATACAACAAAAATTCCCAGGATTTTGAGTTATACGCTCATTTTGATTGGACCTTCAGGTCGGCACCTAATGTCACGTGATATCCTCGATATGTGATTTGGCCAAAGAATCCAACAGAGGTCGGACATATTCGGCTAAGTTCGCCGGGGCGAGAGAACATTCGGGTTTCGGACGGCAGGCTTTTCCCGCCCGGTGAGTGACCCATCCCCAGGGAGCAGGGTGTGTGGTCTGGCAAATCCCAAATCCGCGACTTTTTGTCGCCAAGGCTCGGGAACACCAAGATTAGCTTCAAGCCTACATAGCTCAATAATTCTTGAATATTCGCTTTGCTACGATACACTGTATAAGTTCACCATTTCATTACAGTCCTCACTTGGAATCTTGCGTACTTTATAAAATTACAACAAAAATCTATTCACGTGGTCGCCCAAGATTTATGTAAATTACTCTTATATTATTACATATATAATAAAAAATGCACCTTGTAACGTGGCGACAGCGCGGCTCGTTACAAGTTATGCAGTTTAATAATAAAACATTCAATATCTTTCGTTTCAAAAAGCAAACCATGACCCTTTGTGCTAATTTCGTTATATTTTGGTCCAAATATTTTTTCTAGAACTTTTTTTTCGTATCTCACTGGTGCGCATGGTTTTCTGTAGTCTCCTGTAGAATAATTTTTTTTAGCTTAGTTACCTTTAGCCGGTAGGTTTACCGGGTTAAGTTAAGAAATGATCTGGCAGTCCTACCTTTGATATCAGGCCTAGTATAACTGTGGTGTGGGTCCTTGTAAAATATATATATATCGATTACTTATTATTAAATTAATAAACCTTTTAATGTAATGATAATTGTCCTCGTATATTTTTATTAACTGAAGAATCGAAATTTCGTAAAGTGCTTTCAGCATCGCTTATCCACACTGAAGTGAACGATGGTAGCAAGTGATGCCCGCACTTTCAATTTGTTGACCGATGATCGATAGGTGAGGTGCTGCCTATTTTAGTACTATTTTTGCAACTAAACACACTCATCAAAAGCCCGCAAAATTACGAAGTGAAAAGTTTTAGTAACATTATGAAACAATAGACCTACATTTTAAGATAAAACAAACGATAAAATATGATTAACATCACCAATGCACGCAATAGAGAAAGATTAAAAACATAATATGATTATTCACAATTGTCAACAGGATGACAGCGACTAATCTATTTTTTATTATTTTTTTTTTATTTTTTTGCATGTGATGCGTGCCCCTTTGTGGTGCGGGACCCTAGGCTACAGCCTAGGTAGCCTATGCCTAAATGCAGCCCTGGTCCAGTAGTTTATTTGTATTATTTAAAAGACACAGTTTATCTGGAAACAAATTGATATGAGCTTCATCTGTAAAAACAATTTGCAATTCGTTGAAATGGACGTCGTGTGTATTCCTTGTTAGAAGCTATAATTATTATAATGCAAATCATGGGAATATTATTGGCACGAAATAACTATTCAGAACTGTTTCAGAGCTTGAAAGGCTGTTGATATCTATAATATTTTACAAGTCGGTGCACTTTCTTTTATAGATTGCGAGTTGAGGTCACCATGAGTCGTGATTATAGCCGATACACAAAGCAGTTGGCTCTGAGCCATGGGAAAGTTGTCCGTGTAACTTTGGTTCCATCTGATAGAGAGAGTTGTCTGCAGGTGCAAGCAGAGGTCCTCATTATACGCTATGCCGAGAGAAAGGTGTGCCGCTAGCTGGCGTATGGAGGCGAGGAATTCACAGAGCCTTC
>JARYHS010013631.1:13196708-13273442 GCA_031002005.1 Vandiemenella viatica | reverse complement strand
AACAGTGCAAGGAATTTGGCCATGGCCTTTTGAAGGAAGCACCCCGGCATTTGCTTGCAGTGATTTGGGAAACCATGGAAACCCCAAATCTGAATGCCCGGACGGGATTCGAACCGCCGTCCTCCCGAATGCGAGACCAGAACGCTAGCCGTTACACCACCACGCTTGGTACCACCTTAGGAGATAATTCCGGTATTCTTTTATTAAATTCTGATTATCCTTAAATTCTAAGAGATAGCACTTAATTTTCTTGAACTGCTTGACATTAGTACAAATATCTGCCTAATTATTTGAACTATTAACATAATTTAGATAAAAGTCATCACTCATTCGTAGCATAATGAACATTACAATGTAATCAACATTATTATAAACTGCTGAAATTGTAATTTGTAAAGTTTTGTTTCAATACCTGCAGTTATTATTCAAAATAAAGCTATTATCCACATCTGTCAGGCTACATCTTGTACACCCATAAATTTTTATGTAGTTATCAAACAAATACAAAGGGCTAAGTAGGATAGTATAAGTATCACTATAATTTTTAAGACAACAAAAATATAATTAGATATTGAAGTTATTTTCATAAAAATTGATTTGTTTTTAGCCCATTTAGCTCTTGTTTCTGTCGCTAGAATGCAATCAACAAGTAGTTTGATGAAAATATGCACTTGTTTAAGAGATCCTAGAAAACAAAAACAAAAAAACCTTACATTCAAACTTGAATTAAAATAATGTGTCTATTCTATCGCATACTGAAAATTAAAATTTTAATGAAAAAAATCTTACCTCAAATTCGTACTACAATCAGATTTTTATAACACAACAGGATGCCGTCCTACCATCACCTGGACTTCGCCCCATTGCAACATGGAGCAAGAAAGTACTCTTGCAGACGAAATTACGCCGATGAAATCTCCTCAGCTCGTAAAGTTTACTGCTGTGAGAAGAACGCAGCAGCAAATACTTAATTGCATCACTACCAGTTACTAGCAGACTGGTCCTGCATGACTCACTCTGCCACTGAGGTGTAATGCAGTGGCCAGCGAAAGCTTTCGTCGCCCACGTTTCAGACATTCAAATAATTGACGCACTGAAGCTTATAAATTGAGTATTTATCAACAGTGACGCCTCGCTCCGTCGTGCCTTTATGTTTTGTCGATCAAACACATTCGCCGGCGATAGCAAATGTTGGCAGCGACCTGGACGCCTGGCGAGTGCGTAAGTTTATTTGCAGTCCCATTCAGCATTGCAAGCCGCCATCTCTGTCGGCCCAGAACGCCGCTCAACAGGCTTCCGCTCAAATAAACACTGCAGCGCTGGTAACTGTGCCACACATTTCGTTTCCGGCATGCCAGCGCCATCAGCAGCTTAATGTTTTCTCACTACTGAGTGCAGATTTTAGCTTCTCGTTAATTACACCCAGTTATTGTTTCCTGAAGTGCGAAAATTGTTTTTTTTTCATCGCTCTATATCAATTACACTTACAAGACCATCTACAAGAAGCTTTAAACGACAGTTTTTAACGATCAGTTGTTAATATTTTTTTCCCCACCAATTTCATTCACGGATAATATGGGCTCTTCAGAGACACGTAATTCTTAAGGATGTGTACTTAATCACCACGCCTGCTGCAAGAACAGATTGGTTATTCCATTAAGATGGAGGGAGCTACGTGTTTTGATCTGTTCGTGAAATATGTAGGTTGTGTTCTGTATGATAAGGCTGTTTTGTGTGTGAAATATCTAGTTTATGAGCGGAGGTTGTGTACCGTCTCAATAATCGCTTAAGTGATAGCGGGAAATCGCCTGCTAATCACCTGATCCTGGGCACTTAAAGGGTACATAATTAGCCTGCTCTGGCAGTGTAGGAGCTAGCACGCATTGCAAGAGCCGCCGGTTCGAATCCGGCTTCGGGCACGGGTTGTTTTAATTAAATGTTGTGTTCGTCTGGTGTTGTCCTCACCATTGTGTCCAAAATTACATGAGAGTAGCCAGATACAATACTTAGATCAATATAAATTGAAGCTGGCTACATGGCCGCAAAGACCGAAGGCCATTTTACTACAGCAACAAAAATTAAACAATTGTTCTCTCCAATGAAAATTAATAGTAAAGCTACAAAATTGATCTCTCCAATGAAAACTAACAATAATTCCAATAATTAATCATACACTGTAGCGGAGGAAATAATATTTGAAACCAAATTAATGAAGAAAATACATTTATAAAATATATTTGTTTGTAAATGGTGGAAGCATTAAGTTTCTAACCGGGCGAGACGTTTTAAAAGTCCGTTGGGCTCAGCGCGTCTGGACGCCATCATCCCCGACTCACAGCCGCCATGTAACGTGGAAGAGAAGGGTGTTCACCTGATCACATAAACACGGCAAGGTCAGCGCAAAAAATAGATCTCTCTACATATCAAGCATTGCTCAACTGGTGATGAGCACCCAACGGGTCGCTATTTCAAAACGATTGGCTATTTAATTTTTGAGGAAGCTGGAGGGACGAAGCAGTATAGAACGCGAGAGAGACTAGACGTTTGATACATGCAGCCCAGTATACATCTAAAATGCTCTTTAATTATACCTGGTATATAAAAGATACGGCTTTACTACGCCGATGTTGTCCAGTAAGAGGCTAACAGGATAGTTTCGTCTGTATTTCATCAAATGAAACAGTCGGAAGGGCGGTGGATGGCGTAAGTTGGATACGAGCTTGAAAATTAACCATATCTGTATTTACCGAACGCATCTGACCAGCTGGGCTGCGAGAATACTCTGCTTGCGACGGAGCGGAGATGATAAGTATCTCCGGGTTCGTACCCGTACGAACTTCGACCTTCAGCTGTGATCGAGGTTTCGGTAGAATGCATTCTTCTACCTGTCCAACGAGCTATCCCGGTTAGTGACTTTCTCGATCAGTCGCTGAACTGCAACACGCCCGTAAAGATATTAATTAATTTCATTACTTTACGTGGGAGTTCCGGTGCAATCAGAGCTTTGTTGCCTAAGCGGCCATGTTTTATTTCGTGTAATTTCTGTGAGAAAATGATACTAACATGTGAATGAGAACACGTAATTTTGTATTTAATTTAATTTTGGTAAAATGTAAGATCTCATTTCATATGTTAGCATTCTGTAACACATTGGCTAAATAAATAATTTCAGAATTGGAAAGCAGACGCCTAGTTTTCTAACTAAGATTTGAACAAATTTAAATAATTTTTGTATATATAATGGTATATATAATACTTTTGTATTCGCCATATCATGCTTGGAATATTAAGACTAAATGGAATGTGTTATCTAATATCTCTCATTTCTCAGACCTGTTCATTAAATAAAAATTAAAAAAATTATTAATGAGTAAATTATAACACAAATAGAGGACTATAATAGCACATTGTACCTCCCTGATTCAGTGTGTTGGCGCTTTAACGCACGAAACCGCACTGGCGGGTTGATAATACTAACACCGATAAATAATTTGAATAAAAGAGTGATTAAGGTGTATGACTGAAGATAGACTGGTCCCCAGTTCCAATCTGTGTCTCGGAGAAGATTTCACCTTTGACGCAGTTTGCAGTGCTATGTGAAGTACCCTAGAATGCTTTCGTTTTTCGGATTCCACGTTAAACTGTAGGTCCCCTGTAGGGCTAACATTCCCAACTGTAATAGGGATGAGTACACATCAAAAGAAAATTCAAGCCAAACGAAGGCCTAATGTGGTCCTAGTTGGCCTAAGCGAACACACAACAATTAGAATAAAAAATCACCAAAAGTTATAAGACTGCCCACAAATTAAGACGTAAACTTTATGGTAATCACACCACACAAATAGCAGAATGAAATCAAATAAACAGACGATGCTAAGAGATAATATTTTGCAATTAAATCTATCTAGCCATCCTTTCAACTACATCAATGAGTTCCGATTACTGAACTAAAACAGATTTATGATCTGATGTGCAGCATTGCCAATTATTTTAATTCTTCAGTCACAATGATGGCGGGACAATTCCGCCAGTTTTGACAAGTTTATTACACATATCTATGTCAAACATACGGTCTCGTTGACGATGGTGTCGCTACGTGACCAGAAACGTAACCAGCGGTTGCTGAGGAAGTCTTTTGTTTTGTCTGCAGCTGTGCAGTCATTACAGAGAAAGAAAGAAGGAACGGCTGCGTAGCAGAAATAACCTCTTTTAATTTGGAGGACAACTAATGGAGTCGTAAAAATGAAAACTCTCCGAACGTAAAAATGGCACGGTTGCCGCCGTTAATGTAAAAATACCGGTGCAGTGGGAAACCGCACAGCCCAACATCCATGCGTCTCAAGGATCCAACAATTGTCTTTTTTTTCGTCCTCTTGGTCACTGCGGTGCTTTCGAATGACTGCGGCGCAGCCACAAAAAGAGTCACATATCCGTCGTAAAATATTCGACTTGCGGCTATGAGTTTTGCCAGTGCGGCATCAATTCTAATTCTGCGAACATAAACAACGTTCAGGAACATTGCGTTTCCCTCACTGTGTGACAGTTTATGGAGTCGTAAATTAGAAAACGTAATGCTGTCCATAAATTCAGCTGATGGAATTCTTCAAAAGCGAAAAATTTGTTAGTATCGTAATACTCGACAACGATGCCAAATAACAGAACAGGGTAATGTTTCAAGAATAACTGGAAAATATAAGCCTGAGGTCATTTGTAAGAACATTGTTATCATATCTTTTTATTATTTTTTTATTTATTGAAATTCGGTTATGTAACCATACAGCCATCACTTGTAACATGGTTCATTATGGTTAACTAATAACATGTTTGATTATACTCATTACTATATTGCATATGTTAATTATTGTTATACTTATGCTACTTACAATTTTGATTATATTGGTTACAATATTAAATAGAACTTATCTAATCGTAATTAAAGTATTTCAGGTATAAAGCCGAATCGCTGTAGCAATTGATACAATTCGTTTTGAAGTCATTTTGCAGGTATACGTGTATTGCTTTATGCTTAAACGCTATTATTATAAAACGCTTGTGCGAAATATCGTTACGATTTGAATCTCCAAAAAGAAGCGATTCTGAAAATTTATGCGTTTATTTCTGGAGATGTATATTTTAAAGAACCCGATAAGTACGTAACTTCCTATGGCAGTTTGCTAACATGTTATTAGCAGAAATAGGTTTCTTCTTTTCTTGGTATTTGTCCTTCGTGACCTTACAACCATGATTATGAGAACTTATATTAAAAATTTATTCTTTCACACGAATGTATATAAATATTAAAGAAGGATGTTGTAACGTTCTGACCTCATTACCTGATTTAAAATTATAATTAATTTTATTATTTTATTTTATTATCATGAATACTTGCGTGAATACTTTATACGAGAAATCACAAATGGTTTTATTTCAATTAATCACATGACATATATAACAAAATTAGTTAAAAATAATCAGTTGTCCTTTTGTGGGCGCCAGGGTATTTTATATAAAATACACAAAAATTAAACAGTAAACGAAGTCAACATTTTGACTTCACTTCTGAAAGAGATGTTTGCTCCGAGGCTATGAGAGTTCTTATCTGCAGGGTCGTAGCTGGGCAATGCTATGAACTTGAAAATCTAGCTAGCACAGTGTCCTTCATTGGCGATGTATAATTACCGAATGTACATGTCTGCCGCCACACATTGGATGACGGTCTTCTCTGCTATGGACCAGTGTAGCACAGTTCCTCAGATGCCGTCCTTTGCCTGAGCTCATCTGCTCAAACAAAATAGCGGGTGTCAGGATCCAGGTAGCAGCAACAGTGCCACTCACGAATAGACAGTCCAGAAATCACATCGTCCGAACGTGCTGGCCGGCCGGCATCGAATATTCCTTCCCTCGTTCGTCGTGCCACATGCAAAACAGAAAACTTTCGCCGATCCCCCTGTTTGTCTACCTGGCACGCACAAATAACCCCTCCATTAGGCACACACTATTCTCCCCTCGCTAATTCTAGGAACCGGCCTACTGGCATTCCTCAGATCTGCCGCTCCACACTTGTACACTGCGCCCAAATGCCCACTAAAATATTCCACATTTTAAATAATAAACCTATATTTTATTAATGTAACTAGCGGTCACAAGACGCGTTCGTTACAATGTTCATAAAAAATCTTACGTACTCAACTTATCGGCAATTGATACCTTCCGCCCTATGGCCAAATTTTATTGTGGAAACTGCGTTGGCTTTCATTAATTATCACTACCTACAAAATTTATAAATTAACAAGATATTCAAGATTTTTACTTTTCTTTATTCATGTACAACATTATATATACGTAATGCGTTAAAAGCATATCCATGGCATAGTTAATAAGTAACAAGAATGATCCTCTATTCTAAAAACCATTTGTAACTTCCAGCTACGAAAAATTCATAAGCTAAGAAAAATCTAGTGTTTCCATTGTTCTACCGTAACCTAATTTCAGTTCAGGCTGCCATTGCGACTGCAGCTTTTGAATAATTGGTAACACTACATATAAGCAAAGCCTATCCTACTGAAAGCAGTAACGGGGATATAAATGATAAAATAATAATAATCATCATCATCATCAACAGTTTCCAGCCACAGGCCGGGTCTTCTTCATGCACAAGCCTCACCATTTCCTTCTTTCTTCCCGCCACCTCTCCTCTCTTGCGTACACACTCCTCCACTCCTTTCAGCCATCCATCTCGTGGTCTTCCTCTGTGTCTTTTACCATGCATCTTAATTTCCTGGATTTTCCTTGGGATTATCTGAACCTCCATTCTCTTTACATGCCCATACGATCTCAGTCTGGCCCTCTCTATCCTTTCCTGTAGAGGTTCCTCTTTTATAGTGCCTCTAATCACTTCATTCCTTATTCTGTCCATTTTAGTAACTCCCATTCTACCTCTTAAAAACTTTATTTCACTTGCTTGTACTCTGCTGATGTCCCGCTTATTCATTGTCCATGTTTCAGCAGTATGATAGGCACATAGTATATGTGATATATTACTCTGTGGCACATCTTTATTCGATATCAGGCTTCTAATGCTCCTTAAAAACGCCTCTGTTTGTCTTCCTCTTTCATTTATCTCGCCATCATTTCCTTCACATTCCTATAATACACTCCCCAAGTACTTGAACCTGCTTACCTTCTTTAGTTGTTCACCTGCCATCACAATTCCCTGCGTTAAGCTATTCTTCTTTCTGGTTGTTACCAAGTACTTACATTTCTTTACATTAAATTTCAGGCCATATTCCTTCACACTGTATGTCCATACATCCAACTGCCACTGCACTTCCTCTTCACCACCTCCCCAGATCATCAGATCGTCCGCATAAGCCGTTACCTTCATGTTTTCCTCTCCCATCCTCACTGCCACTTTTTGCATTATATCATCTATGATTACAATAAATAGTAGTGGTGATAGGCCACTTTCTTATTTTAGTCTATTCCTTTGTTTCAGCCAATCTGATCTTCCTTCCCCTATTTTCACATAGCTCACACTTCCTTGGGACAGTTCTGTCACTCTCATGGTGGTTTCTTTGGAAACTCCTCTCTTTTCCAAGGCCTTCCATAACCTACTCCTGTGTACAAAATCATATGCTTTCTCAATATCGAGAAATACCAACAGTAGATCATTTCGATACTCGTAATGTTTTTTCTGCAGCTGTCTCATATCAAATATGGGTCTACCGTCAATCTCCCATCTGAAGCCATACTGCTCTTCCCTTAGCCCTATTTCTACCCTGTCAAGTATCCTTTTCTCAATGATCTTCTAATACACATTGACACAGTGGCACATCAGTGTAATACCTCCATAGTTTTTAAACTCCTTCCTGCTCCCTTTTTTGAATATAGGTATAATTATTACTTTTTTTTCAGTCTTCAGGAGTTGCGCCCTGATCCCATACCTTTCTCATCACACGGTATAGTCACTGCTTTTCTACTGCTCCTGCTGCCCTTATCATTTCCATGCACACTTCATCGATGCCTGGTGCCTTTCCAACCTTCTTCCTTCCCAGAGCTGTTTCAACTTCTTCCCAAGTTAAATCCTTCTCTTTCTCTCCTACATGGCTGTTATTTTCCTGCTTCTCCTGAACAACTGTATGATCCTGAGACCAAACTGGGTTCAATAAGGCTTCAAAATACTCTTTCCACATCCTTTTTAGTCTTTCTGTGTTGTTTATGTCCTTTCAATCCTTATCCAGCATGTTGACATTTTCTATCCGCTCCTTCCTCTTCGTTTTTACCGTTCCATATAGTGCTTTCTTATTTTCTTTGCTATCTTCTTCCAACATGTTGGTCCATTTTTCCAGCCACTTCCTCCTTTCCTCTATTTTTTCTACTATTTTTGCGCCTCCTTCTTTTTCTTCGCATATTCATCCCCTGTCTCCTGTGTCCTCTGCTTGAACCATTCCCTTAAGGCCCTATTCTTGAGTTCCATTGCTTGTTTTATTGTGTCATTTCACCATACGGTTTCTTTCCATCATTTGGTGTTGCCAGTTCATCCACACACTGTTTCTGCTGCTTGAACTAACGTCGTTTTAAAATATTCCCACTCCTCTTCCACTTTTAGGTTTCAGATATGACTGGTAATAAAAAATTTGACATTTAAGTTAATTCATTGAAATTCATCAGTATGAAATGGGTTCCTTGAGTGTGCCCGTAAACTGTTAAGAACTTTATTCTTTGTATATTTCCCCTGCTGCTTAGTCACAAGCCAGAGAATCAGGAGTCACTGTATGACAATCCATTCCATCCTAAGATGTCTTTGCGTTGATCATCTAATCTTTTTACATCTGTGTTTCAGGAGACACGTGTGTTCCGTGCAGAAGACAGTTCCGCAGCAAGTGAAACACGTGGAATCTTACAGCAAACCCACTTCCGTCAGCTACCAGCGCGTCTGCAGCGAGGGAACATCCAAGGGAGTCTGCAAGGGACTCAGGTTAGACAGCGCATTTTCAATGAAACTATACATACCACCGCTGCCAACATCCACCATGAAAATAAGCTGTACAAGTCTTAGACTGCAATGCTTTACCTATTTATATCATCTACAAATTATCAAGAACATAGTACTTTTTATGTCGAAGGACCAATTCAAAATTTATCATAAATTGTAACCATTAAATACTTCATGATAATGAAATTAAGTTTAAAAATTAAATAATGTTTTAATGCACATCTTCTTTCCTTTCTTCATGCTTGGTCAACGTAGAAATCATTAAAGATGGAAAGAACTGGGGGAGGGGGGGGGCAAGGAACGGGAAGGAATTTGGCCATATCTTTTGAAGGGACCACCCCGGTGTTCTCCTGGATGATTTGGGTAAACCATCGAAAATTCAAATCTGTATGGCCGGACAGGGATTCGAATCAGCGTCCTCCAGAATACGAGGCCAGAGCGTTACCATTATAGCACATCCCGTAATCATGTTTACTTCGCGAAACAAGCTTAGTTTGTATTTCTTATTCTGCTTCAATTTATGTTATTATGTTACTATTCTAACATCACGGTCGGTAGTGAAAATGGATGGTGAACCGAACGTGTCAACAACGAATTACACCCATGAAACTAAGCCAAAAAATTTTACCTTCTAAGCTTGTATTAAAATTTCTAAATTAGTTTTAAATTATGCGTTCAGTATTAATTTTCTTGGTCTATAAGGAATAAACAAGGACTTTAGGAGATCAAAGAATTAGCTACTCAAAAGAAAAGGTAGTACTATGCATGGAATAAAGACAGCCAAACATTTTCAGAATAAAAAAAATCCACACATTTTCGTTTGATAACCATGAAGATTACCTAAACAGATGTATTCAACCTCCCACCACAATTACTTTCAGATCTTTGATTTAAAAAAAAAAATCACGGTATGATGGTGTTCGGGATAGTAAGAACTAAAATAGCGAGTAACTATAAATTCCTAAGTTAAAACTTCAGTAGTTATGATTCTATTGCAGACCATCATATCGACAAACATACGGTCAAATGAGTGATTCCAGAATGTTTCCGTATTTCATTTAGAAGGTAAAAAACTCTATCTCTATTACTACTACTATTATTATTATTATTATTATTATTATTCCGCGATGAACTAAAAGTGGACGGTGGAGGCTAAATTTCACCTATCCTGATATGCAATCATTTATACATGGGAAGCGATACACGGGATATTGCTGGAAGCGTCCATGAGTTATTTTGAGGAAACATACAGGCATTCACGTGGAGCGATCTAGGAAAACCCAGATCAGGATTGCTGATTGGGACACAATTCATTTCATGTACTTACCACTTGCATTTCGGTCATCTTGTATGTTAACCCCACCAGAACTACTACTCTCAGGTTTTAATAGTGTCTGTGCTGTGCTTGTTGCGATTACAGAGTCTACCAGTGGTAGGAGGAGCAATTCCTGCAGGTTAAAGTGAAATCCAATTCACGAAAAAATGATTGCGTAATTCACATGTAGATAAATCTTTCATGAAAGAAGAGATCCCTCAAGTTTCTAGGCAGGCACCTTAGTTATGAGCTGTTTGACCACTCGTTACTATTATTTAGCAACTACAATATTTAAGCACATAAAATCAAATTGTCGCATGGTACAAATTTTACTACACTGTGCGAAAAACATTGATTAAGTCTCAACGTACCATAAAAAATTCGAAATACTAGAGATGAAGAATTTAATTTGTTTTCTGGACATGTAAAGTATATATATTCCTGATTAACATGTATTTCAAAGGTTTTTATGATTTTGCAAGGAACCTTAAATATTTCCAGGGTAAAAAGAAATCTATGTTACTCCCTGCCGAAACAGCAACCCGCCAGTGAAAGTAACTTCAAAATCGGTTCACACATTAAATATATCGCATATTAATTATTTACATTATTTTTAATAGCTGAAAAAGCTGAAAAACGTGACCTAATCTAGAACAGTTTAGTACATTCAAGAACATTCAGGTACATTCTAGAAGATTCTAAAGTATTTTTTTAGAACACTTTGGCTGATTTCCTGCCATTTTCGAGATATTTGCAAAAAACTGAATGAATTCAAATGTAATTTTTGTTTAAGTAGAATGATGGGGGAGAGTGGGTGGGTTTTTAGAAATCTAATGTAGACCGTGTTTTTCCCTTTGTTTATAGTATACATGTGCCAAGTTCCATAGATATGATGGAAACTGTAGCTTTTCAAAAAGAACATTTGAAAAAATTAAATGGGGTAAAGGTTTAGGTTTTGTAAACCAAACGTAGGCAACATTTTGCTGTTTGCTTTAAAGTATACGTGTGCAAAGTTCCATAGATATTGGATAAACACTGTGGGTATGTATAATGAACACTGACAAAAACTATGGGGTGGAAAGGGGGGAGGAGACGAATTGGGGTTTTCAAAACCAAATGTTGGTAGTATGTTTCTGCTTGTTTTGAAGTTTCCGTGTGCAAGGTCCCTTGAAAATTGGATAGGCGCTACAGCTTAGTATAAAGACCATTGACAAAAATTAAGGATCGTGGAAACTGGAAGAGGGGTTGGATTACCTGTAGCCAAATGTAGACAGCATTTTTCTCTTTGATTTAAAGAATATGTGTGCAAAGTACCATCAAAAACAGGATAAAAATTGTGGGTACGTACAAAGAATACTGACAAAAAATTAAGGGGGTCGAAAGGGGAAGAGGGATTGGGGTTTTTCAAACCAAATGTAGAAAGTAATTTTCCGGCTGGTTTAAACTTTTAAGTATAAGTGTGCAAAGTTCCTACAAAATCGAATAGAAACTGTAGTTTTGTATAAAGAATATTGACAAAAATTAAGGGGGTGCAAAGGGGGAGTGGGGTTTGATTTTTGCAAACCAAAGGTTCTCAGTATTATTTTGTTTGTTTTAAAAGTATAAGTGTGCCAAGTTCCATCGAAATCGTATAAAATATGTGGGTTTGTATAAAAATTAAGGAGTATAAAGGGGAAGAGGGGGTAGTTTTTGGATTTTTTGTTTTTAAAAACCTTCTTCGTTACGCCCACCACATTCTTCCAAAACTTCAAGTCAATCAATCTACTGCTTTTCGTGTTTTGAGAGCACAAACAAACGGAGTCTGAATTTTTATATATAAAGATTACATATTTTTGTCACCGTCACGCACTCTCTTCCACCAACGGCGACCAAACTCCGTTACTAACAGCAGGAGACCAAGGGCTATCTACCACCACAACCGTGAGTGGTCATGGAGAAAAGTGTGTGTTTATGTACTGTACACACACCAACTCTTTATATACTGTTTTCCCCTTGTGGCTTCAAGCCTTGTCAAGGTTGCATTAGAGGCGCAAACGGAATGGGGGCAAAGAACGGAAAGGAATTCGGCCATGACATTTTTAAGGAACTTTCTCGGCATTCACCCCGAATGATTTCGGGAAGCCATGGAAAAACCGAAATCAGGATTACCAGACAGTGATTCGAACCTGCGTCCTCGTGAATGCGAGGCCATAGCTACCCCCACTCATGATGCGGGAAGTAGGTATTGTCTGACGTAAAAAAAGAAACAGTTTGATTAAACAAGCCGCAGGATGGTGCAGTATATTTTAATGGGCAATAACGGAGGGCTGTGTTATTTACAACTCTTTGTGTCATCTCGAACCAAGTCTAATCTAAACAGCCCATGTTGATTAGTCCCAATTATCACTTGTTCCTTGAAATCATGGCTCACCGGGGACTCTTTGACAAAGCACCACTTAGCACTGGAGTCATACGGCAGCGATAGCATCGCCGCAGCTGGAATGACTCTGGAGATTTACACGCGTGTTTGTACGCTCAGCTGGACCAACAGCTTTTACGACGGCGAACAAATGGAACAGCGCTTGAACTCGCCGCAGCCGCCGGGTATTTCATTCCAACGGTAGAACCGATATCAATCAAGACTTTCAACCAGTCGCTTTTACTTCGTCGGGACGAGGGCTCCATTCCACGCCGGTAGCTACTGCATGCGACCAGTGACAGTTATATTTCTCACGAAATAATGTCCGGCATTAACGGTTGGCTCTCTGGAGATTTGGTGTAACAAATACAGGGATGCCGCTAATAAAATCCATTGTGTGAGCGGTCGGCTGTTAAATGAGCGATAGGAACGGCTTCCAGCCATACGCTCCCGGGCCCATTACAGAGTTTTACAGGTATTTTACGACGCCGGTTTACGAGCTCCGACAGCAATTGACACGTCTGTAGGCGTCATTACCTTCCTCTGGAATGCTGCCGCGAGAAGTGCCGTACCGGTAACACGACTGGCCTTTGCACCTCTTATCTCCGTGTAATACAATACGGAACACGGATCTCTACTCGCTTCACTGGATCTAACTTCCTTGACACCTGGCGACGAAACATTAAGTCCTATACCAAACTTCCTACTTCTTTCTTTTCTTTCTGTTCCTCCTGTAAACTGCGATATTTTCCAAAGCGATACTGCGTTAAATGGTTTAACTTCCCGTGTCATTGTTTTGATGTAACAGATAACTGGTTTGAGGTAATTTTTTTTTTGCACCTTATGGGAAAAATCATGACTTTCGTCTTCAAAACCACATAGGTTTCATTTACTTTTGAATTCTGATGTTTGAATTTTAGCGTTTTGGGTCAGAATTTATGCAGTCGTTGGTGCATCAGTAATTTTTCCTGAATTTCCTTGTTTGCCTTAATCTTTTGGTGTAATTTGAGTGTCCTGCCGTTTTTCCGTATTCAACATCACCATTCCACCCTTGGCATATTGTCAGTTTGTCGATCTTCAATTAAATTAACAAAATAATCGTTTCACGGATTACAGCCCATAGCTGTGTTTCTATATAACATAAATGACAGGAAACTGTGCAGATTAAGAGCTTCGCACTCATGAACAACTCGTTGATAAATTTCTCCTGTCTCAACAGATCTGAGGAGTTTTATCCTCATGTAATGATGTACTATGATCCATGGTTACATTTGTATCATTAGTTCTAGCTTCTTTCGAGTGAAATGCGCCGGTGCTATGCATTGATCGTATTGTCGTACTTAGCCTTCTCAGGGAACTTGTCTAAAGAGTAGACAATCTTAATGTCTACCAATGAAAATTAACATCAGCAAAATCGCAACACTGTTAAAATGTCGCAGAACTGTATTATTTCGCAGTCGTCCATTGTGAATTGTATACAGGTTGGCTGTGATATGATATGATTCAGTCGCAAACTATTTCTGGTGGGGCTCATCTTCGCAGTCGAACGGCCATTTCATCACACATTACTACAACTAACTTTTGGGTCGTCGTGAAACCAAAAATTCTATTGAAAGTTTTCTATCAACAATTGACGCGCGAAGGAATGTTTGTGCTTTCAGTCATCCACTATAGAATGTTTCACTTGCGTTTCCGGCTATTTAACTAGTAGGAAATCATTTTTTATGTTTGGGTCTTGAATAATTTCCTGTCATTATGGCACAAGTATTATTTTTATCCCATTCCAGTTGATCTCTAATAGGAACGATACGAAGCTGGACAACAAAGGAGGTTCGGTTTCGTCCAGAACGAATATCATACTTACATTTCAGGATCTGAGTGATTATGAAAATGCTGTATGTACCGAAACAACGTATTTTTAATTAATTAATACTCTTGAAACGGGTTCACACATATTTTTCCGTGCTTTAAGCTTATCAGGTCTTGCAGTTTGTAATGGATGAAGTGCGTCTATAAAATCTGTACTCGCTTTGTTGGGATATGAAATTCTGCACTTCCTCCACTGACGAAGGTTTTTTCTTTGGGGGAGGGGGGGGGTTCAGACATTATACCGAGCATGGTGCGTGAGCGGTAAAGCCAGAAGGAAAAGAGAGAGAGAGACATTAGAGATGGGAGAGAGAAGAGACAAGGAACAGGAAGGCATTCGGCTTTGACCTTTGAAGGAACATCACGCTATTCAGGAAACCATGCAAAACTGAAATCTTGTTTGCCTAACCGAGGTTAGAAATCGCGTCCTCCCGAGTACCAGGCCCATACGTAACCTCTCTCTCACCAGGCTCGGTTCGATGAATAATATCTTAAGGTCACAGCCTTGCCGGCAAAGTGACACCCTACACAACACTAATACATCTCCTCGAGAAGCGACATGGGCGCAATGCCATTTTTGGTCACGCGGTACACGAAGATGCAAAGTGACTAGGCTCTGCGTAGGCATTTATTTAGTTCTCGTACGTGCCAAATAACCAAGTAAAAATCTCCAAATGGAGGCAAAGCTTATGTCTTCTAGATTCAGCGTACGTAATGAGACAGATATCTGAACCTAGGTACGGGTAAAGATAACTCTTGTCAAAAAGAATTTCGACATGTTTTTATAGAGGATTTTATGATGGCAATGCTGTCAGTTGTATTATTTCAGTGGATCTCAGAATAACGTGATGGGTGCACGAGTGGTTGTGACTAGCAGCATTTGCAAGTCAGTGTGGCGTGGTGGATGAGTGGTAAGGTATCAGCCTGGAAACTGGAAGGTATCTGGTTCGAGTCCTAGTTATGCCGGAGTAGGAAACCCTTAACCTTTCATACCGGACAAAGAATGTTTGTGTATATGAAGTATCCTGCAGTGCTTCCGTGGTTTTGACTCCACGTAAAAGTGTCGGTGCCCGTTTACGACACCTGAGGATTGCGCAGCCGATTTAAACCATCACTTAGACAGCTGGATGCTTGTGATAGCCTGGCCAGTGTTAAATGATGTAATAAGTATTTCTATTATTACTATTATCGGCAACATTATTTCCATAGCTAAATAAGCAGCTCCCAAGTTGTAAAACAAAAACAGGCAAATACAGTTCAGCAAAATAAAACAAGAAAAGTTGTAACACGCCTAACTAATCTAGCTGCATGATACAACCAGAACGAGAGAGAGATAAAGGAAAAAAAGCTGGTGTAGCCTGTGTGCCGATCATTTGACTAAAGGTTTCAGGTGGTTTACGTAATAAGCAATGTGAATGGAGGTATGGTACCCTGTTTCGGTAGCAAGAATAGATATTTCAAGAAAAAATGTGAAACACATTAGTTAAACAACCATAAGTATAATACTCCTTTTCTCAGTGCAATGTGTAGCAAGAACAACTGGGGTCTTTACTGCAACATAACAAACAAAATTTACACCCCATGATTGAATATGGAACAGTATTTCACTGTCTGAAAGACAAAGACAAGTGCTACACATTCATCATGTCCAAACTGTTTTCCGCGAGGGCTTATGTTTAGCTGAGGAGTGTTAACATGTTCCATGGTAAAGACTGGATTATTTAATTACTACAGTCTATTGATAGGAGTGTTTCGTCAAAATTATTTTTAACTTTGTAGTGGCTTTATAAATGGATCCTTGTATTGTGTTATTGATTGTTTTATTTCGTTAAAAAGTTAGATATTTTTCAGTTTTTAGTAATTCTGTGTCCTAATTATTCTGTAATATTCTCGTCTGATTATTGCATTACAAACTCTACAATATACTACTCCTATCAATAGACTGTATTTTCAATCGATGAACTTGCATAAAAATATTCAATTTTTCTGGTTTTTTAATTTCTGTTTGTTGAATTCGCAAACAAGCTCTCGACTAACTGAGATGAATGAAACCATTCTGAAAGTATCCTATTTTTAAAAAAGAAAGAAAACAACACTTCCGCAAATTGGTGTAGGCCTATATGAAAAAAAAATATTTTTATGTGATTTTGTTGAACTTACAAAAACAAAAGTGGGAAGTGGAAAAGTACATAAGAGTCGAATTGAGAATCTCCTTTAAAGAACCAGTGTAATCAATCGCAGAGTTTTGGAGAAAACCTAACTAAGTTCACACCCCGAAGATTGTTTGGATCCTCCCAAAGGAAGCGTAGTAAGCCAGTAGGTCAGAGGAAGGATGGGTCCTACCATAAAATGTTTAATTCGAACCACGGAGCGTCCCACCGTATGTCACGTGAACAAAGATAAGCCCAAAAATTACTAGTAGTATTGAATTTGGAACAAGTACTGTACCGATGAAATTTCAGTGAAACCATTCCAAGAGTATCATCTTTAAACTAGGAAATGAATACCGAAAATCACTGAATACATTAAAAAAAAAGTTGTTTAGTGTTTCCGTACAGTGTTAAATTTATATAAAAAAAGGATGCTTGACCAAATGTGATGAAATTCAAACGGGACCAATTCAACGGCATCCTCTTTCGCCTCAAACATAGCTAGCGAAGTTTCGGAATAATCCGTGCACATAGATTAAAAAGAAAACTTATGGGTCAAAGTAAGAACTTGCTCCTTTGAAGTCGGTTAACAATGACAGCCGAACATTCATTAAACAGCGAAATCAACAAGGAATTTCCGTGTCCTGTTACATCGAGGTGCGTATGAATGAAAAAAATTGTACTGTATTTGCCTTATCAAGCAAAAAATACCGTTGAACAGATAATAAAAAAAAAGTTCACTCAATGTTGTTTCGAAGATACGAGTTCCCAAAATCCTTAAAAATATGCCCACTTCTAATTTTTAAATGTTATGACTGAAAAATCTGAAATATTCAGGTTGATGGAACTTAACAAGGACTTTCAATGATTTTTAATTTCTATAAGGTACTCCAATAGGTTTTATTTGGATTTTCAGATTAATATGTTACCAAAAACAAACTCGTAATTTCGTCAGCATTGCATCGTTTGTGGTGAAATTTTATAGGAAGGTGTGTTTTATCAACCACCAAACAGATCCGAAGAATAGTTCTCAGACAATGTGTTTAGTGCCTTCCTGTACTTGTAGCAAAGGGATTAATTTTCTTTTCTGCGATCGTGTAATGCAGTATCCTCGAAAAATTAATCAAGAATGCAGTGTTGTTTTGGAATATTTTATTTGGTTACTTATTTCAAGAGTTATAAGATCCAAAATTCATCAAAAAATTGTCTGCTTTGCTCATGAACTATGGACATTCCAAGTTTTGATTTGTAGTTCCAGAGGAATGCGCGACGATTGGAAAACGTTACCAGGCTGTGTGAGTGGAGACTTTCCCCGCGTATCGATGCAACAAAATCTTCTCGGGTGTCCCGCCGGATGGTGGTGTAAAAACACGACGTTTCGATAGCTGACTCTGCTGTCTTCATAAGGTATCTGGCAGTTGTTCTCAGCTGACTGTCTCTGCCTCGACTGGCTTGGCCGCCCATCTAACATCCTTAATGCCTTCAGCTGTCGAAACGACGTGTTTTTACACCACCATCCGGCGGAACACCCGAGAAGATTTTGTTGTTACCAGGTTGTAAGCCCACGTGATTTTATTTTATTGATTTAAACAAGTGTTATCACGAGGACTCGAGTTAAATGTTATTAAATTTTGTAGCTAAAGACACCCACAACTGGTAAAAGCTACCGAACACTGTAATATGAGTGCTCAATATGTTTTGGTTTTTTACTTGATGCTTTATGTATAGTCAACGTCATTAAGAGCCGGAGAAGGCCTGGGGCCAAGGAACGGGAAGGTATTTGGCAATGGTCTTAGGAAGGGCCTTGATCTCAGGGGCAGATACAGGGGGGGGGGGCTAGGGGGCTCAAGCCCTCCCCCTAAAGTACAAAAGTACTTAGTCCACCTCCGCCGTTCTAATTTTGGAGACCTTTTTTTTAGCTGTCCTGATCTTTTAAGGGGACAGCAATCCGAGGAGACAATAGACTACCCTTCCCCGACTCAACCCCTCACCCCCACTCAAGCCCCTCCCAAACCAAAATCCTGGATCACCCCCCCTCCTTGGTCTTATGCATTAATTTCCGGAAAATATGAAAAAAAAAGTTGCTCATGATGGCCATACCATGGATCGAACCCGGGTAGTCCCAAATGAACGTTAACTGTTCCAAAAGGATCGGTAAATATTATTTTTATATAGTTCGAGTCCCATGCTAAAGCAGAGTGGGAATTGAAGAGAACTTTGCGAATAGAAGCATAGGGAGCATGTAGGACAATTCTCATAATAGTAAGAAATGGGACATTAATAATTATATCTATGTAGCCACTACTTGCTGTGTCCTTCTGTGGGAGAAGGCAGTTAGTTTCGTCATGCGACTGTGTATATATATATATATATATATATATATATGTCAACGTCGAAGTAATCAGAGGCGGGAGGATTGGGGCACAGAATGGAAAGGAATTCGGTCATTACCTTTATAAAAAGAATCATTCCGGCATTTACCTGAAATGATTTCGGGAAGCCATCGAAAACCGAAATCTGGATGGCCGGGTGGTGATTCAAATCCGCGTTCCCCCGTTTGCGAGACAGACCGTTATTGCTCTCCCACCACGCTCGTTTTAGACGGTCAAGTGAGATGGTTTGTGCGCCATTTACAGTCTGACAGGCAATAAATTTGGTTTCGCAGCAGATCAGTGATTCACTGCTGGGAGTGCCCGTATTATTCAAGCTGTCCCCTCGATTTTTGTCGCACCACACGCGAGTATAGCTCTCCGCAGACGTGAGCCTTTTTTGCACGAGCTCTCGAGTCGTATATCAGGACCGGCAGAGCGTCACAAGTCCTTTAACAGGAACCACAGTCGTGCGCGTCGTTAAACGTCGTAAACTGCGCCTACACCACTGCTGTCGCGCAGTAGATATGTCGCCACGACGATTCGCTGCTGTGGATCTTGCTGCGATTACTCCTCCAGCAATTTGTACGTCATCCATTACAATAACCTACTTCGTACATTAGGCAGAACAGCTCTTTAGAAACAACATCTCCTGCTGAAAGCACTGAGATAAGAATTTAGTGCCTCGTGGAAACAGCTAACTGGCAAACCATGCAGCTAAAGCCGACCTGCGATACGTGAACGGAAACGACTCATCTAACTTCACGCTGACATTAAGAACAATTACCAGTAAAATCATTTACTACACCATTTGTCTCCTGCAATACAACAAATTGTAAGTGGAAGAATCTCGTGCATAGGTGTGGATATAGTTATATCTGCCAAAAAATTCAATGGAAAAAAATATAACGAAGGTAATTATACATGTAATGGGGACATCAGCATGTTATATGCTCCAATATTATGAAATCCTTAGATGAAAAAAAAAATAATCATACCAAAACAACAAGAGTTTGGAAGAAACATAATCGGCTTTATAAAATGGATTCTTGTTGCTCCCAACGGTGGTATGCGTCAAGTTGATGCGAGGTTTCAAAGCCAGTTTTAGATCTGATCTTCGGGTGACTACTTTTAAGGTGGATTCTCTGAAGTATTGGGAATATCTTCACCGGAAGGTTAAGTTGAAGTAAACCTCCGTTCTTTCAAAAATTCGCTTCTTTATTTCATGGCGTAATGTAAATTATTACTGATGCAGTGTGACACGTTACTGCCATTTGCTTGGATTTCTGGCGTTGTACCACCAACTGCCTCTTAACAAGCGACAATAGAGTGCTGAACATAACAAAAAATTTATGAACGCTATGTGGTTTCATAAAAGCTCGTTCAGTATGTCGCTGTAGGGGGCTGATAAGGCTGTTACCTATAAAGGTGTGAAACGGTCTGCTTATTGTTTTAATGTCCAAGGTGACAATGTGTCATTTCAAAATGGTACTGAGCGGTAACGGATCTGTCCTCAGCATTCGCGAGGTCGTGGGTTCGAATTCCCAGCCAGGACATCCAGGAATTTCGTACTTCATAGTTTTCTCAGATCATTCCAGGTGAATGCCACGGATGGTTCCTTCAAAATACCATGGCAGATATCCTTCCCGTTTCTTGCCCTAAGCCCTTTTCCGCCTCTAATGATGTCGACGTAGACAAGGCTGTAAAGCCATTAAAGCAAAGAAGATTGGGTGTAAATGGTGGCTTATGTTTAATTACATAAACTGCAAGGCAACGTGTATAGCGAACAATAAGAAGCCTCTTGTAGCAGATAATAAAATAAGGTGTACAATTCTGGTAGTCCGATTTCCTAAAGTATACTCGTGCAACAGTGCAAAGAAAACTCAGGTTGGGAACAGGCCCATCTTTTCCGATGATAGGAAAATGAAATTTTATATTGCAATTCGTATGCCGCATTTTTCATAACTATAATAGAAAAGAGAAAGAATGTGAAATTTCTATACGACTTTATTTCAATATGGAACACGAATTGTAGAGGATTAGTCAAAAAACCCGCGTTTCGTGATTCGTCACATACTTGGTATATAAATTGAACAGGCAATTTTAACAGGTAGACGTTGTACTTTCTGATTGTATTTATTAATAATATTAAAACGTCAACTTTCATTTGAAGTCCAGCGAAATTCTCTCGCATCGCCGTAGGCTAGATGGGATGCAAAGTCAACGATATGAAGTTCCGCAGTGATCCATATTTGTATTCGTTTTTCCTTCGTGCTAACAGTAACTGAAATGGGCAGAAGAGAGAAATGTTTAGTGAAAAGAACCGTTTCTATGTCACCCACAGTTTTGGGAACTGCTGTGTATAAATAGATGTATGGACCAACTCGGTGTTCGCCATTGGTGATTTCGTTAAACCATATAAAACCGAAACCTAACGTTCGAATTTTGATCTTTCCAAATGCCAGATCCGAACGATACTACTCACCCACCACCCAACTTCTTGTGAACTTTTTTTTATGGCTTTAAGCCTCGTCGACGGCCAGGTCATTAGAGGCGGGATGGGATTGGGGATAAGGAACAGGAATGATTTTTGAAGGAAACATCCCGGCATTCGCCTGGAGTGATTTGGGGAAACCATGGAAAACCCAAATCTGGATGCCCGGACGGGGATTCGAACCAGCGTCCTCCCGAATGTGAAGCCAGAACGTTAACCGTTCACCCACCACGTCTTGTTTCTTGTGAACTGTTTGGGGACCTTTCTTATTACGTATAACGTGGAGACTCGGTGGGTGGATCGCTGCGGCAGTCCATTGCCTCTGAAGTGTGTAAGAATGTTATTAATACGGGCACAGATCATTGAGATTTATTCGCGATGTAGAAGAAATGTCATCCGCAAACTGATTACAAAAGATATTTACATTTTCACTATTTAATCTTTATCAGTCTTGGTTATTCGCTTTGAATGACGCTCTCCAAACAAGACTAAAATTATTGAAATAGTAATAGGTAACTGGGGAAGTTTTGGGCCCTGACGGCTCGTAGAGATTAATGCCAGTAGCGGCTGTTTGCTAGTGAAACTGAATCCAATAAGTTTACACATTTCTTCGTAAACAAAAGCTTCAACATTTACACGTTCTTTAGCCGCTGCAGACTGTATCAGACTTTCAACTCATCGTTTTTACTTCGGTAGCTGGTATGGCTTCATTTTTCAAGATAAACTATCCAGAAGAAAGGCGGGAGCAATCCTACAAGGAGAACACCAAAAGCAATAGAAATGCAAGAATATAACATTCACACACCTATATTTACTTTTATTTGCTACAAATTAATACAATAAACGTTATAAAAATAATTAAATACCACAAAAACTTGTAGAATGCTGTAATTGGTCGACTGTGTCACTTTCACAAATAATTTCTAGTGAGATCTTAGTGATTTGGAGACAGAGGTTCCTATAAGCTAAGCAATCCGCCACTGCATTAGTCCGCTCATATAACCATGTAGTTCTTCTACGGTATATAAAGAAGATAGTCAGTTTAAAGTTCTACCGGAACCACAGAATTCTTCGAACGTACTTCACTTGTAGAAATCAAGCTTCACCAGAGGTGAAAGAGGGGTTACGAGTCTTCCGAAACCACAGTTGAGACCGTAATTCGAACCGGAGACCAAGCAGACTCTTTGAAAAAGGTTAAGTCACGAGACCACTCGTAATATCGTGAGGGTCGCCCGAGCGCAATGTTAATAACAAGAAAAGTTCCATCCTCGCTTGCACGCTTTTGAGCTACGTGTTCTTGGTACTTTCCAGAGGTTCCTCCTTCTCGTAACAGTAATTACGATAGACGAGTCAAGAGGTATAACATTTCCTTTCGTGGTCGCTGCCAGTTCTGTCGTAGTACAGTTCATCAAATCAATTTACTAACAAATCTTACTTAACTGAAACAAAATCATTTCCAAAGTGTTTCAAAATATTCCTCTAACCGACCAGTCACCGAAAAGTTTATTATTTGCTCAGCTGTAAACAGAAATTTCCGAATAATCAATGCGGGAGCTCTGCTGATTAAATAAAATGTTCAATAATTCCTAATCTACCTACCCAATCCCCAAGGCTCCCTCAAGGAGAACTACTGTATAGTCTTAAGCCAGTCTTTCTCAGCCTATGGTCAGCGGTCCGCAGGCAAAACTGAATTAAAGGTAACAAAAATAGTAGTAAATTTCCTAAAATGTCGTATCGCACGATAGTTAAAGGAGAGTATAACGCAAAACCTAGATCAACATTTTAAAAGCATGAATTTCAGCCCAAAGTGGAATAAACTGTGTTGTATTATAACTACTTTCAATGACATCAAGAGCGGAAAGGATCGTTACGTTATGAGAGCACGTAGCCGATAACAAGTGACAGGATTGGTTAATATTTTACGCATAGATATAAAATTAGGATTATCTAAGATAGTGATCCGCAGAACTATTTTCGACATTGTACTGGTCCTCATGTTGAAAGAGGTTGAGAAACGCTGTCGTAAACGATGAGCTACAGTTAGCTTTACGGATTTTAATCCCTGTTCTCTTTTTATCACGTCGTATTTTTGGGGTTTACTCATTTTTCTTAAAGTTTGTCGTTTAAACTCAGTCTTGCGTTTGTGAACTTGGACTGCAGTGTGATGGGTATGCAAGCAACGTTATACTTGTGTACAACGTGTTGCCGAACTGAAACCACGAAGGCGTTACCTTCATAGAATGCTTCTTTCCCGTTCTGGTGTGTGAATGCTCGAGTCAACTTGGAACCCTTGGTATTAACTTGTGATTTGAGAATAACCTACGATATTTGCCTTCCGCGTGGGCCAGCTGCCTAATGTATCTAGTGTTGCTTTTAAAACATTAATTCTCCATCACTGAAAATGGTAAATACATATTAAAAAACGATTATTTTTCTCTAAAAACACATCATAATTTGCAAAGCCACTGTATTATATTAAACTTAAATAATGGTTTTGAAAATATTAATTACTATTAGACTATAACCACGGTTCAATAAAAATTTTCAACTGATTTCAAGCTACAAATAAACTATAGTTTTAAAATTCAAAGACCAACTTTTAATTTATTACTGGATTAATATTGCAGCTTCTTTTATTAAAAATCTTCTTAATTTAGTAAAAAAAATTACTACACTGTCAACAATACCACATTTGTGCATCATTACTCTATTTTTTCATCATAAGCTCAATAAAACAAGATATTATTTTCTTATCGCATGAAGCCTTGAAGTACATAAGTACAATATTATGAATAAGATATTTTCAGGTTGCTACTTATTTATACAAATATTTTTCCTCTTAATTTCAATACTTTTTCTTTTGTTTCTTATATTAATCATGGCATATGCTATTTCTGTAACTAAGATAAATATGCAGGGTTAACCTAAATGATTCATCAGGTTTCAAAACACTGTGTGTTGAAAAGTGTACGACCTACAGAGATGAGTGATACATGAAAAGAAACATAAACCCATCAAGTTTAAAAGCCCGTTTGTTGTCTGGCGTGTACGCAAGATGACAGCAGTGGTAAAGATGGCGGAAAAGCAGGAGAAGAGTTTAGAGTATGGGAAGTGTTTTTGATTCAGTAATGTGCAGCGAGCGTTCGTATGAAAACACGGAAAAGCTGCACCTAGTCACCAGGGCTTTTTACGTTGGTTCGTTAGTTTCGGGACACTGGTTGTCTGTGTAAACGGACCAGCACGGGTCAACCACGTGTCTCAGAGGAAACCGTGGAGTGCGCGAGACAAAGATATGGGCGCAGTCCACAAAAATCAACCGTTAGTGCCAGTCGTGACAAATGGTGACAGAAACTGTGTACCTGGATATGCTGCAGGTGTGGTTGTTTCCACAACTGACTAATGACTCCTTCACTTTCATTCTACAATAGGACGGGGCTCCACTTCACTGGACTACAAATGTCCGCGACTTTCTCGACAGAGAATTGCGGCACCGCTAGATAGGGCGCGCTGGTCGAGTGATGTTCCTCTGTTGTCATGGCCTCCCAGCTCACCAGATCTGACGCCACGTGATTTCATCTTGTGTGGTTATGTGAGTAACAAATGTTATGTACCCCAATGCCAAAAATACTGCAACAATTACAGGAACGGATAAATGCTGCTGTGATGGACATTGATAGAAACAAGCTATCTAACATATGGACGAAACTGGATTACTGCTTAGATGTGTGCCGGGCGACTACGGGTGCACACATTGAACATTAATAGTATGTACCAGAAACTTCGTGAGTTTATGTATCTTTTCATATATCATTCATCTTTGTAGGGCGTATACTTTTCAAAACACAGTATTTTTAAAGCCGACGAATCATTTAGGCTAACCCTGTACTATCCACAAAACGCCTAATAACTCAAATAATAATTACTTCCTTTTCCCCAGCTGATGAAGTATTAAAGAATGGACGCTGACTTTGTTGAACCATATAATTGTTACTACATTCATATGTTAGCAAAACAATAAAATTCAAGTCTGATTCTCTTTGTTCGTTGTTAAAATTGTGCACATTTCCTCTTCTTTAGTATATTTAACGCTATTTCTTTTATTCGATACTGATTTCTTGTTTACTGCTTACTCATTTGATATGTATAAATTGTTAGCGTAATCTTCGGAGTTTAGCTTCTGTCGTAAAAAAGTTTCAAGTTGGCATATGCATTTCCTTCCTGCAGAACGGTCTATCAAAAGGCGTACCGCACAGTCTACTCCACGCAGTACACCAAACACTCGTCCTTCGCGTGCTGCCCAGGGTGGACACAGCTCAAGGCCACCAGCTACGGCTGCACTCAGGGTGAGTGATTACTTAAAATGTAATAACAACAATAATATTGTTTAGTGCTGGGGGAAAACGCTTTTTCCTTTGGTAATTTCTTTTCCGTGCGTGATGAATTGTTCATTTTCCAAAATATGTTAATCACTAGATTATCATCCTCAGCAGAAAAATATCCCAGTCTAAGAGTACCATAATTATAAAAGAAAATCCTCCATTCCCAATCTGTTTAAATTAATGGTTCACTGTTTACCATTCATCGAGTTGTAAACCTTTCCAAATACGGCCAATGCTCTTCCCTTAATATCTAGCCGAATGATAGTGGTGGCTTTGGGGAATAGTACTAAAAGAAATACGAGTCATCTGAGGAATATGGAACATAACAGTGTGGAGCTCATAAAGATTCTGAGTGCCACGATCGACCACAGTTGAATCCATCCCTGAGGCGGGTAAACGAGGAGAAAGAGGCGCCGCTTGGGGGGAAAAAATAGTTCTGGGATGGCGGTAGCACCTGTGGACGCCATTGATATATGGGGTTTCACTAGACATTGCACCATGTAGCCCCTTGCCATGGGATAGGAAGTGCTTTCTGAGTTGTTAGCCAAAGCTGTGCGGAAGCCCACTTCCAATTATAATGGACGGCGCCTTTTTTAGTTCATAGGGTACTGATGAGGGAGAAAGATAGTTGACCAAAGGGATACAGAATGCAGATGCACGGTTTGAGAAATAATAAATGCAAAAGAAGCAGCTGAAACTGATAAAACAATGAAAAAATAGGGGTTGCAATAAAGAGAGAGAAGAGTAATTCTGAGAATATGACAAGACTTTTACTAGTGAATGAATAATGAACAGAGAATTGGAGAATAATGACGAGAGTAATAAAGTTTGTTAAGTAAATACCGATACACAAACGAAAAACTCTTATAGGGGCAGATTCTTGGTTATAGGAAGCAGTGTTACTCAGTGACGTATTCCCCAGTGGTTATATAGTGAACCGCAGAGACTGAAGAAGAATTGGTGCAGAGGTTTTCAGAATGGTTAGCAAACACTACTATACTTCGCTAATGTTCATAGATCATAGTTAAAAGCTACTGGGAATATATTTATGCAGTGATACGAAAGAAAAAATCAGCATCTTACAGCTTAACGTCGTGGAAGATTAAAATGATAGAGATGAGGCTCTTGGAGAGAAAATAGGGAACTGCACCACTTTCGGTACCTGCCAGAAACTGGTACTAACCTGTTGAAATTTACATCAGTCGCTTCGTCAACATGTCATCTTCATGTTTTGCGATCATATATTGCGGAAAAGTTGCCAAGAATTTAATTATAAATGCCGAAATATGACATGATGAACAGCCGTTACATGCCACCAACGTTGAAAAAATCAGTTACAGTCTCTTAAAATGTTGATTTAATCCTTTGTTGAAATGTTTTCATGCCTTTTCAGCTCTACTCCTTTGTAAAAAATCGCACAACATTGACAAACACGCAATATTTATCCGAGTTGTAATACGGTGATGACCGCCATCTTACATAGTAACGAGCAACCAGAGATAATCGATTGCTTCCGTTGCAAACAAATACGCCATTGCTTGTTGTATGTCGTATAGCCAAAATTTCGTAATTTTATATCACTTGGTCCAGGCCGTATTTCAACCTAACCACGATTTCTATGACAAAACTAAACTGTTTAGGTTGAAATGATCCCTTTACCGGTAATTTTTATGTTATTTTAGCAGTGCTGAAAGCATTTAGCAGTTGCTCAGCCTTTCATATTTCGGCATATTTAATTAAATTTCTAGCGACTTTTCCGCAATGTATAATCGCAAAACGTGAAGAGGACATGTTGACGAAGCGACTGATGTAAATTTCAACAGGTTAGTACCAGTTTCTGGCAGGTACCGAAAGTGGTGCAGTTCCCAGAAAATAAACTCATACGTTGAGATGTACGTGTAGAATGATTATTGTTAGCTGGGATTTAAATTTACTAGGTATGGACTGTGAGGGGAATAAGACTAGTACACACGGGACCAGAGGTTTTCAAATATGCCAATGGGAAAGGAGACTTTACACAAGTACTAGCGCAGAACACAAGGGGACAGAACATGTTTGATATCTTCCTGATAAAACCTTGAGATACTTCAGGTGTCTCAGGTTACAGAAGGAATAAGTAATCAAACAGTTGTAATGGATATTAGAGGTTTCCGTAAAACTGGATAAAGCTTAAAGTGGTTATATACTTGCCGACAAATAAAAAAAACAAAAACAACAAACAAAAAAACACTGAAGTACCCAGAGCACATGGTTCGATGTCTCGCACAAACACACCATCTGCAGGTATGTAAATGATTTGAGTTACAATTCTCTGTGACTGCTAGAACGGTCACCAAAGTTCATTATTGTAGTTCCTGTTCAGTTTTGTTTCCAGGCTTGTTAGGGGTCATCCATTAATTACGCAGGGTGAAATAGTGGGAGGGGGTTGTGCCGAAATCTCACCAAGGGGGAGAGGGGGAGGAAGAATGATGCAAATCTCACGCCATCTTTTTAATTTCTTGAAGAACAGTAGAACTAAAAAAGGTCATCAAGATCTCACAGGGGACTGCCGACCAGATCTCACCACGGGAGGGGGGGGGGGGGGGAGTGAGTCCGGAATTCCGGAAAAACACCTCAAGTAATCAATGGACGCCCCCTAAGGATATATATGAGGCGTAAACAGCGTCAGATGTTGAGTGATCACAATGTTTTACACGAAGATGCCACGTACTCGTCTGAAACAGCGTTATCAGAGGTTTCATTGTGGGTCTCCATCTGGCCGGCTGGTCGAATCGTGCATTATCCAGATTTGGGGAGCATTCGGATAAGACGATGGCCCGATGATGAATTGCTTGGGAACGTGAGGGCAGGATCGAAAGTGTGATAACTGAAGCAGAAACGGAAACAAAAGAAAATCTTAGCGAAAACGGATGCCCAAGCGGATGTGTAAAAACTATGAATAAAATGCATATTTTTAACAATTATTAATTTTTATTAAATTAATATTCAAAATTAAGTAACTGTAGGTTATTTTTTAGTTTGGCCCCTTTTACATTCTAAAATCTGTTCCGGTGTTCTTCATATATAGATCAGCTCCTCTAAATAATTGTTCACTAGTTACGTTGATAAATATTGGCGCACTATAGACAAAAGATGATGGTACTTGCGTGTATTTGATTTCCAACACATAAGGGGATTCTCATGTGGAGGTAATCGCTTATCTTTTCTGTAGTCCCGAAGCTGTGTATGTAACTCGAAAAGTAGAGTGTTACTGCAGTCAGTTGTAGTCGAGACTTCCTGGTCTTCATTCAGATTTAATATGAATTCAAACGTTTGTAAATATGATGAGGTAGGCTGAACTTCAGTTTCAATTTTAGTTCGACACCCATTGGTGGAAGACGTCCATTTTCATCTTGAGTGATGTTTGTTGTATCTGGATTCTTTAGTTCTGTTGATCGTCATATTTAGTTATTTAGATTGAACCTACTCCGTAGTGATGCTGGTGAAAAAAAAAAAATAAGATTTATATCGCAGATCTAAACATGTCGCAAGTGTTATTGTATAACAATGGAAGTTTTCTCGCGTTGCATACAGATAATATTTCATAGAGTAAGGGGGCATGCATAAATTACGTGAAGTGAAACAGGGGGGAGGGGGTCCGGCGAAATCTCACCAAGGGGGGGGGGGTCTACGGAAATCTCACTTGAGGTTTTGTGAAAAAGGTCTACACATTGCGCGAAAGTCGAATTTAGGGGGTATTTCGTCTAAAAGTGGGGTTGTGACCGGATTTTGAAGGGTGAGACCAGATCTCACCAGAGGCGGGGGGGGGTCCGGAAATCCGGAAAAACACCTCACGTAATTTATGGATGTCCCTAGCTAACTAGCCGTATGAGTTCGTACCGCGACGCTCCCGAATCGCTTGCTGGAGCTCTCATCGTCCGCCCCTTTGTAAACTTCCGATTAAATTTCCGCTATAAAATTTGCGGAAGCAGAAGTCGAAGCAGAAACAGATGTGCAAAAAAAACGTCCAGAACTTCCAAATTTTCGAAAACAGAAGTCAGTTGCATCACTAGGCAGGAATACTCGTCGTCAAGTAACAAACACAAGGCGTTTTTTCTGGCATAACGCCTTGCCGACATAGAGGTCATTAGAGGACAGGAGACAAGGAATTCGTTAATGCCCTTTGAAGGAACCATCCCGACATTCACCTGGAGTTATTTGGGAAATCATGAAAACCCAAATCTGCATGCCCGGATAGGAATTCGAACCCAAATCCTCCCTAAAGTGCGAGGCCAGAGCGTTTCCGCTCACCCACCACGCTCTGTGCCACCCCAAGGGAGGATCATCGTATTGTGCACCAAATATACTGTAACACCTTCATATCTGCGCCTGCCATACGAGTACAAATAACATTCTGTGCCATTGTTCATCATTGGTTGTAGCCTAGCAGCAATCGGACTACGTGCGTTGACTGCCGTTACGATTGCGTTTTGTGTGGTGCCGTGACCTGAAAGCATGAATTGCTGATGAATGGTGTCGCATCGTGTTCAGAGATGAATCACCGTTCTGCATCACATCGGATGACCATCGTAGGTGATTATAGCGGTGACCTGGAGAGAAGTTCCTTTATCCCAGTGACTTGGAGAGTCACAGCGGTGTTATTTCTGACGCTACGGTGATGGGAGCAATCGGGTATGATTTTAGTTCACGGCTGGGAGAGCTTGACAGAATTCAGAAGGTACGTCGTTGAAATCCTGCGTCCTTATGTGTTACCTCTCATGAAGCCGGGACAGTGCTCATCCTACACGGCACGTGTCTATGAATTGTCTGCGTGATGTTGGTTACCCCAGTAGTCAGCAATATACCAAATTTGTCCCCTATAGAACATGAGTGGAACAAGCTCCGACGTCAACTGTCCCAGTGCCAGTATCCAGAATATTAAAAATCAGTTGCAACAGTTGTGGGCTATCTTGCCTCAGGAGAGGATACAGTGACTTTATGACATCCTTCCCAACCAAATCAGTGCATGTTTCCAAGCCAGAGGCATGCAATCATACAATGTCATACTGGTAAATGGGTTAATATTGCCATAAGACTCGATTTTGTAATCTCTGAAATGACATCACATACTCTATCAACCCGTAATGTAGAACTGTCTGTTGGCTCAATGGTTAAGACGTCTGATTGGAGGTCGGAAGCATAGCCAGAACGCTTCGTGGTTCGGATTCCACGTTAAACTGTCGTTTCCTATGCCCATAGGAGTACCGGGTTAGGTTAAGGCAGCTACCACAGGGGCTGAATGCGCAGCCAGTAAAAACCCTGCCACAAGGTCATTATGAGCACACGGAATTACTATTATAACCCGTAATGTTTCAATTCGTTTCCTCCTCCTCTTCTGGATGCTTTTCTATTTTTGTCAGCCAATGTTGTTTCAAATTAAGCCTCACTGTACATCTATGTTAGGTATATTGTTATATATCATCATAGACGAGATATTTAGATATAATTTTCAAACATCACCAAAACTGATAACATACAAATAAATATTGCACTGATTGTTCCAGATACCGCTGTTGAATGCAAAAAACATTCACAGCATCATCACATAATTGTGGGCAAATTAGAGCTATTTGCCTTGATAATCCAACTTCCATTTCGAGTATAAGTAGATCAATTGTTTTGCAACCAGCACTGAAACCTTAGAAACCTCAAACATGCCATGGAAAGATCGTCAATAAACGTAAATAATGGGAGCTATACTGGCGCGAGCTGATATGTGCCGTCATGCGCTCCTATTTGTGTTTCGTATCTCGTGACTAACAGCTGTCTTTTTTAATTTCTATTTTATTAAAAAGGGTATGTTTTTAACTCCTATCATAGTAATGAAGTTGATTTTCGGTAGCCATACAACTCACTCTATCATTGTAAATTAAGGTTCTTAGTTAGTGTCAAGTACCTCATTTTATCATAATATAATATTTTGTTAAAATACAATTTTAACACTGACAGAAAACTTTATTTAAGTAACCTAATTGAAAGGATTATAATTACAAAAATCACTTCCCCTCTATCACCTGGTACACGTCAAGGCCATCAGATCCCAATAGTGTGCTCACTTATATTGGGAGAGGTGAGTTGAACTTTATGAGATTATTGTACAGATTATTTTGGGGATCAAGTTAGAGGCTGCTTTCAAGTATTATGTAATTGGTATCGGCTCTCTCGATCAGTCTGGTATAGCGGTGAATGGATGATTCCGACTTTGTCGAGATGGCTTGGGTTGCACTCATTCCTAAATCTTATTTGTATTTTGGAGGTTTGATGTCCAATGCTTAATTTTGAAGCTGCAAACAAAACTTTATAGTGCAAAATCTGTATGGAGTAGGTGCATATGCCGCCACTCTCCGTCCTATATGCTTTCTTTGACTCCCTGGCCAACCGTTTCATTACGGGGGATAGAAACGTGACCCTTTATCCATATTAAGTGAACTTCTTTCCCCACTGTAGTAGAAGAATACGTTATCTTTAATATGTCAAATAAGAACTTGCTCATACCATTTGGGCGCTTCAGATTCTCCAGTTTTGAATGACGTTTCTCGAGTCATGTTAAAATCAGAATTTTATTGAAAGACTGTTTCAATGTTTTATGACCTCTCTCTAATTGCTATGGAGTGCTTCTGTAGTGTGTACTGCTGTTTCTGGAGTAAGAAGTACTTTCTTCGACTTTTTCAAGAAGGAAGTAAACGGCTTAGCCAGCCGTCAGTATAAATTTGTAGAAAGCTAGACCAAGTTGAAGCCAAAAACCTCTCCGTCATGTTTTTTACATTACCATTTCTTGTGATCAAATATGGTTAGTAAAAAATATTTGGCTTGAAACAACAGAACATATCGGTGTGGAAAGAATGAGTGCGCACTGCCTTGTAAGACTAGAGGGATCATATGTTTTATTTTATCATAACTGTAATCCAACGTAGGTTATGTGGGGCTAGGGAGAATACCCTACCCTCCATGTAAACAGCCTTACGAGTCACAAGATGGTTTATGACAGCCGAACACTTCAATAAAAATATGCTGGATAGAAACTGTCTACTGGCGTCCACTAGCAAGGCATTTGTTGGCGTGGATCTTCATCGCTCCTAGTGCACTGATCGGAATGGTTCTGTACTGTACAATGTCCAATCTACGGAGGTTATACTTGGGAGCGTTTCCATAACAAGCCCTTCCGTAATAGAAGATAGATCGAATTACCGCTCTATATAGGCTGAGAAAAATGGCGGGATCACCTCTCCATCATGCAGATGTTATAGACTTAAAATGTTCATGTAGTGCCCTTTTTGATTACAATATGTTAAAATGTCCCTTTCATGTGAGTTTACTTTCCACAAGTAGGCCTAGGCTGTCTGACAACAGTTCGAACAAGAAAAAATACATGGCCCCAGATGTATCTCTGCTTCTCGGTAATTGTAAAATAATGACTAAAGATTTTGATGATGATATAGTAACCCGTGCAGCATTCGAACTGTTTCATTGCGGAAATAACTTAACTATAGTGAGGAACGAAGGTGTACACGCACTAGTCATCTATACATTGCTAATGCCTTTACTGAAGGTCCGAATATTCTCCATATCAGATGTGTAAATAGAATACAGAATGGGGCTAAGGATTGCCCCTTGAGGGATTCCGTTTGAAACAGCTCGAGATCCGTATATGGAGTTATCTTTCTGACGAATGGATACATTCCGGCGATAAAAAATATTATAAAATCCGCACATGGAAGTCGTAATACCCTGAGCTTCTCTACTACCATTAGCACGTAGACATTGTCATATGCTCCTGATATGTCAAGATATATTGCAGACAGGTAACTATAATTTTTATAACACAGTTCTATATCTCAGAAGAGAATGCTGAAGTTGTCTTGGGTTCTCCTCCCCTTCCTAAATCCAAACTGTGTTATAGGGAACATGCGATGTTCAATCCACCATTCCAATCTCAGTTTTAAAACCGTTAGAAAGTTTTTAGGATGCATGAAAACGGCGGTAAAAATCATTGACAAAAGCTTGTCATTTTCCCAGCTTTTTATAAAGTTATTGTGAAAAATAATATGGCAGAAGTGTCCCTAGAACGGTCGAAACACATCTGCATCAAATACTAAGCACGTTCATGGGACTAACCAAGTAAATTTTTTACAGAATTCCTTATAATCTGTCAATTACGAATATACAGATTCAGAGACCCTGCTCAACCACACGGATCACGTAATACAAAATATATATATGGATTCGTAAAATCGTTGCACAAGTGCACTATTTCATATTGTAATATATCCCATAATTCTTCACGGAATAACAAATACTTTTGGCCATAAGTTTTATATAAGAAAAACTAAAAAACCGCGGCCAAATACATAACGGATAAGCTTAATCGAAATATAGGGATAAATAACTCACCAAAAACGTGGAAAGTATTTAAAATTAACATTCAGAGAGGGAAAAAGTAGGTAGGTACAAGAAAATGAAAAATGTTTTTGTAGGGTAATTGCTACCGGGCCGTGTGCTCAGTCGCAATCAAATTAATTAAATTATTCCTGCGGTCGAGTCTCTTGGAAAATGTATACCGTATAAATGCCACACCCTACAATGAAGCAAACAATCTGAAGCCCTTGCTTCTTTGTGACTCTCGTTTGAAGTCATCTAACGCACGGAATAACTATTGCACAGCTATTTAGCTTAACCTTCCGGCTACAGGAAGGAGGACTCACATTCCCGACTCATTTTCAGGTCACTCGAATACACAATCAGGCTATAAATGTATCACCACCTGCGGTCTTAGTGCCTCTAATTGTAAATTATGGGCCATATTAGATGAAGAATTTGTTGCCTCCGCCACAGGTTTCTCCGCCGTCGTAATCGAACACAATCCCATTCGGTCTGCTGCGGCTGGTCATAAACTTGCCGAAGAGCGTTCGCGTGCGCAGGTCCACATTAGCATAGTGGCATGCCTCCCCGCGGGGAGCGACCTGCGTGAAGCCGCAACCAGGTGAGAAAATTATCACAACGAGGAGAAAATTCACGCCGCCGCGCCGGGTGCCCTGGGCCACACTCGACCTTCCTGCCAGCAGCATTTGCACTGCTCTTCGTATGGTAGGAAAATATGCTGCCTACTTATACCTTACAACACAAATCTGAAAGTATTTGAAATAACATTCCGAATAACATAAATATCATTTCAGAAGTAAAAAAATAACTCTCGACATCGTAACAACGATCTAATAAAATCTGTGACGGAAAACGAAGGTTAGGAGTAGACACAGTAGAGGTGAAAAGAATTTTTGGAATTTCCTGGTAGTATTTGAAAGATAGGTAAAGATTATCATCTGTAATGATTAGATGCAGGAAAGTTTAAAAGTTGCATATATGCATCTCCTGCATTTTATCGGAATAATTTTATGAATTTCAGAACGATTTTTAGTAAATGAAACCAAGTTCTGGAAATTACGTGTGTAGTAAGAACAGGAACGTCATGTTGCTACACGTCAAGGAAAAAATAATTAATTGTACCCAGAAGCAGGTGCTGACTGGAGTGGAATTTAGGGTCAAGCTAAAAATTTCAACAGTATTTCGTAGTCAGTTGGAACATCCTTAATTAGTTATTCGGCGACAAGTAATGTTCCTCATTATATCATACTTCTCACACAGCTTGTCATTCATCCTAGCATTAACGCTTTCAGGTATCTGAAGGGATTTTAAGGTAATCTCTTTCATACGACCGAGCCAGGTGAGCGAGCGGTTAACATTCTGGATGATGCTGGTTTGATCTCCGGCCCGTAAATGAAGATTCGGTTTTCCAGGGCTAATTCAAAAAGGCCAGGGTTGAGCTCCTTACCCTTTTCTTGCCCCGGATCTAAAGAACTCGACAAGCCATACAGACCTAATCAAAATAAAAATAATAAAAAAACTCACTTATTGCTTCACACTTCTAACACATTTACTGCATAACTGGCACTTGTTTTAGTTTCTTAATTGCTTTGTCCCTCTTGAAACTTATTCACGCTACTTCACTATGTTCGGCAATTATAATGCCTATGAAGGCCTAATAATTAAGCAGCTGTGGGCCGGCTCACAGTATCTTCAGAGCACAAAAGGAAATTACGTTTTGGTAGTAATCGAAACTTATATCCGATTATCTCTCATCTGTTAGTTAAGGAACTTTTTTTGCAGATTAACTTTTTCTAAAATTATTAAAATCATTCTATATAACAATTAATTATAACACCTTTTTATATTTATTGATGCGAAATCCAACATTGATCAGTTATTCAACCAGAACAGTACAACACTATATATCACTCTGGGCTCGGTTTATATTTTTTAATTGTGCTTATACCATGAAACTATTCTCTTCAAGGTTCTGACCTTTGGTCTATGATTAAAGCCTGCGTAATTTTCTGAAATTGGACAGTGATCATCGTAGGTAAATCTTAAGATTTTACTGTTTAGTGTATTTGCAGCTGCAAAAAAAAAAAAAGTGAAAATCGATTCATTGGGAGAAATCTTCAGTGTAAATCAAAAAATACTTGGTTACATAAAGTTAGAGATAGGATCCGCTATGAAAAATCTGGCAACTATTATTCTTTTATTACTGCCGCTATAATGCTTTTACTACCTATTCTGCTTAAATAAAGATTTTGCTGTAGTAAACAATAGGAAATGTACTACATATTTTAATTTTGTTGTATAAACTGGATTTCATGGACCAGGTACAATTATTTAAAAAGTGGGTTTAGGTACAAAAGTATCAATTATCACTTTTTTTAAGTATCTTAAATACGCTTAATGGCCGACAAAAAAATATTGGTATTAACATTGGTATTAGACATCTAACAAATTCACTCAATCCGTAATAGCGATACGAGGCTAAACGTCTGATTCGTTCTACTGTGAATTTCCGTTCATTAGTTAAGCCTTTCTAAAACTTATCCCTACGCCAGAAAATTAAGGTGTATTAACTGCGGTAAAATAAATTTAGTGTGATCTTAATGAACGAATTTGATGCATTTGACTTGAGTCTTGGTTTAATCTGAGTAGTTAATTTTTCAGGGAAAGCGACCAACAATTTAATATGGAATCCGAACCAAGGTGTGTACTCCACCAGAGAGGAAAGTCAGCCGAAAGGTCTCTGCAATTTCTACTAAATCAGAATTCGAGGAGACACTAAGTCACAGTCTGAACCCTTACCACTGAATCCACCAGACCGCGCTGTCACAACGCTGATTACTTACCTTTATGTTCTGAAGTTACCAGACCATAAACTAAAAAAAAAATCATTTGTCTAACTGACCATATGAAAATATTATTGCCTCATGTGCATCGTTGCTTGCAGCCATCTGCGTGACTCCGTGTATGAACCAGGGTTCCTGTGTGAAGCCCGACCGCTGCTCCTGCCCTCCGGGTTACACCGGACGCCACTGCGAACACGGTAAGTCTCAATAAATGACTGATCAGACGGAATTTCTCAACGGCGTTTCGGACTTAATTTGTAGCTTAATAAGTAATCCGATTCAGTTTTGTGGTGAAGTTCTCTGTAGAACTGCCTGTGAGGTGCCTTCCTCGTCATCGAGATACGGTGACATACACTCGTATTATGATCCAGGAGGCAACTCATCTGAGGCCCTAACAAGTAAGATGTCGCTGTCTCACTAATGAAGATTCTGCAACGTACGCAACAATCGGCGTACTTACAACACTGTCAGAATATTTCCTTAAGACTGGTCCTTTCAAATACAGAAGCAATAACATTAGTACGTTTAATCAACGTTTTTAACAATCATCTCTGTACATGTAGAGTTTAAGATGATAATAAAAAAAAGGGTGAGGAAATAAAGAGAAGTACAGATCCTACGTATTAAAATAGGAAGGTGACGAGATTAAAGAGGTTAGTCAGACGGGAAAACAACAGAGTTAATAGATAGGAAGGCAGGAAGGAATACCTAAAACAACTAAACAAGCAATTAATAAAAACAAAGAGAGAAGCAAACGATTAGTTTATGTAGGATATTATTGGTGCAGGGGGATCAAAGAACGAAGCATTTAGAAATTTCTATGGTTATGTTAGAAAACTGAGGGGAAGAGAAGGTATTCACACAATTGTAGATACGAATGGAGTTGAAGTAACAGAGGATTTTAAAATAACAGAGATACGGAGTGAGTGGTTTAATGAGACAACTAGGGACTATCTTCCTGTGATGGGAGGGAATAAATCAGAGGAGAGTCTCCCTACAAGTATAAACGAGGAAACTTCAAAATTTGAAACAGATCCTCAGGAAATTATGAAGGAACTCTGAAAACTAAGAAAATTCAAAGGCTGGTGTAGATGATATTACTATAGATGCATTAAGGATTGTACCTTACCTTGAAATTTCATTTAAAATGAGTCTGGAATCTTGCTGCTTACCAGACAACTGGAAAAGAGCGATTGAGTACCGGTTCATAAAAGCGGGTGACAAATATGGCTGAAAATTACATGCCGATTAGTTTGACATCAGTGATAGGCAAAACGATGGAGAGATTGGTATGCAACTATATCAGAAATGTTTGTGATGAAAGAAATTGGTTTGAAAATTGACAACATAGCTTTAGGCAAGGATATTCATGTGAATCTCAGATGGAGGGCAATATGCAAGATATTTCGGATGAATTTGACCTAGTTGATAGTGTAGCACTAGGTCTTTGTAAGGCAATTGACAGAGTGAGCCATAAAATGGTTTTAAATAAACTGTAAACCATTGGATGGGATGAAAATGTTACTTGCTGGGTAGCGGAATTCTCAGAAGCCAGAAAGTAAAGCGTGAGTAGTAAATACATTATCAAAAGAGGTGGAAGTAAATCTTGGAATGCCACAGGATAGTGTATTGGGACCGCTGCTGTTCATTATTCTAATGAATGGTTGTGTTCATGGTTTACAGTCAGAATTTAAGTTGATAGCAGATGGCATAATGCTATATAACTTAATCAAAATACGAGAAGACTGTGAACAGCTGCAGGGTGACTGGAATAGAATATCTAAATAGATGGGTCAGCATGAAATGAAGATAAATGCCAAGAACAATCAGCTTATTAGATACAAAGAAAAAAAACTACAGATTTTCTACGCTCATAGTGTGGGGTCAGAATTGTTTGTTGAAGGCTTGAAGTGTAAATACCTTGGCATAACGTTCGATAATAAATTCAACTGGGCAGAGCTCATTGGGCAGGTGGTAGGAAACGGTTACAAAATTCTATATTTACTGGAGAGGGTGATGAGAAGGTGTACCAGAGAAGTTAGGGAACTGGGTTACAAAACTTTGGCCGTACCATTCGTTGAATATGGTGATGTAGTTTGAAACTCACATTTTGTGTATCAAACAAAGGAGTTGGAGGGCATGCAAACAAGATTTGTTTGTGTAAATTATCGCAGGACACAGTCAGTAACTGATATGATAAAGGAGCTGAATTGGGAGTCACTGGAGAGCAGGAGGTGCATGAAGAGAGTACTGGGAATGTACAGGGCATATGTTGGCATATAGTGGCTAGGAGGGATATTAGTCGTAGAGTTAGGAATAGTGCATGGAAGGGGAAAGATGACCATGCCCACAAGCGGACTCTCGATTTCATGCATAATGTTGAGGAAAAATTTTCTGTAGTAAGTAAGGTTGTCGGAGATTGAAACAAGTTACCAAGTGAAGTGATAAATTATTTACCAAAAACGCTAAAGTAAATTAAAATTAAAATTTGTAAATCACAAAAGTACATGGGAAAGGAATTTAACACTCAGATTATATAATTTAAAAAATAAAATGAAAAGGGGTGATTAGATGGCTAAGGGAATTGCCACTAGAGCGTGTATGCTCGATTGCAATTTAATTACTTAATTATTTAACTAATATGGAAGATAATCTTGGTTATTTTGTTGCAGCGGTTTGTTCGTCGCCATGTCTGAACGGTGGTACCTGCGTCAAACCCGACTCTTGTTCCTGTTCACCAGGATTCACTGGCAGTCGTTGCGAGACGCGTGAGTAAACCAGTCATATTGCTATTGTCTCTGAGGGTAGGAGGTCTCAACTACATAGTTTGCTCCATTATCCGAGAATATTTTACATTGGATATTAAGTAATTTGGTCGACAGCAAAGAAGGAAGGATTGACTGACAGTAGTAGATAGTCGGGGCATCTGGATAAAAAGGCGCCTCCTGCGGCCACCTGCCTCCAAAGGCGCCGCCCCGCCCCCTCCCCCGCCCCTCACCCGCCTCCTCCCCCGCCTCCTTCAGCCCTCAACCTTAAAACTTAATTAAAATTTCTGTCAGAGGGAAAAGAAACGGCCCTGAGAAGATTGCTTTACCCCCGCGGCCTTTTTAATTAAAATTACGGACCGGAGGTCGCCGGGGCCTTGCCCCCTCCACCGGAGCCAGGTGCAGGTCTCTACGAGGGATAATTAACAGTCTTTAGTTTTGCGTGATACGTGAACATATAACAGTAATAACTATTCGTATGGCTTTATTATTCTGGATACCCCAGAAGGGTTCGGCCGCCGTAAGACAAAGTATCTTTTTTTTTTAACTGCTTTAGTCTCTTTTTAACATCGAGGTCTTTAGAGACGGGAAAGGATGGGGGGCAAGGATGGGGGCAAGGAATGGGAAGGAATTCGGCCATGGCCTTTTGAAGGAAGCATCCCGGCATTTGCCTGGAGTGATTTGGGGAAACCATGGAAAACCCAAATCTGGATGCCCGGACGGGGATTCGAACCGCCGTCCTCCCGAATGCGAGGCGAGAACGCTAACCGTTACACCGCCCCGCTAGGTGACAAAGTATCGATTTTCTATGCATGCAGAGTTTGCTATTAAACCCCAAATAGCGACTACAAACAATACAAGCGTCGTTCGAATTCTGCGAAAATATGCAATATAATAATAACCAAAGCAGACAAAGGGAACACGGTTGTTTTAATGGACAAGGAACAATATATAAAGAAAACTGAATAATTCATACAAACAAACAAGATTACTCAGTTGAAATCAGATCCTACAAGCAGATTACAAACAGGACTAAAGAAAATACTTAAAAACATCAAATTCATTTTCACTGATAATTAAAAACAACATATTACACAAACTAATCCAGCTGCAATCTCACAAAGTCTCACCAGAGGGGGAGGGGGTCCGGAATTCCGGAAAAACACCTCAGGTAATTAATGGATGCCCTAAAATCATGTTTTCGTTTTTAGTTAGTGGCTAACATACTTGCGGTTGCACCAATACATATAGCGTTCATACTACATTCAGGAACTTTCATTACCATCGGATCACATTCGTATCCTCATTCGTCTTCGCTCCTGATGCGGCTGGTTGTGCTCTACTTTGTTGCCAGCATTATTAAGGTGTGTTTCAGATCTGAGGGAATTTAAAAGCTCCAGTTCGTTAAACCTGCGAGATCGCTAATTATTACGAGTGTTCATCATCCCAAAGTAAATATTTGTAGGCTAAGTGTGATTTACAGTGGTGTTAAGGAAGTCAAGCAATAACCATATTAGCAGTCATTTGACATCTGATCTTCGCCACTTCCCACTGTCACAAGTAGAAAAAAGAAAGATGTGTTTAATTTTTATATCATATATTTAGGGAAAAGCTCATTTTTCGCCTCATGTTTCAGCGGAATGTGGTGGAGGTTGCGAGAACGGCGGAACCTGCTTGCGTGCCGGGCAGTGCGCTTGTCCTGCAGGCTTCCATGGAGACCACTGCCAACACGGTAAGGCTGCCAACTTATTCGATTACTGGACTAGTCGCTTTATCACACTGCATCTGCTTATTGTTCGCATTCCCGGCATTAGTCTTTTCTATTCTCCGCAAATCTGCTTACATCATTCTTCTCTCTATTTCAGTTTTTAATTAACCTAACCCAGTGGCGGCTCGTGGTATTTATACTGGGGAACGCTGCGAATCTTTTACCCCTGCGGTCAAAGTCCCGATGGCGAAAGTCGTACACATTTTTTGCCCGCTACAATTCTATCTTAAAAAAAAGTATTGTTGGCAGTTCAATCTAACGGACATGTGATTGTATCAAATATTTTTCGGTGGAATTTGTTTTTTCACCTTTGCATGAAAATTCTTTAAGTCTGTAATACCATTCTCCGTCCAAGCGTTGTCATTACAATTCGTAACAAGACATGAGAAACATAAAAATTCATTTTTCACTTCACAGCCACACAACCACTCAGCTGCATCATACATTGCTCTCCTGAAATTGCGAACATACCCTTGCCTGGATATGCAATGTTTTTGTTCTTGAATGATATTAAAATCGGGTCTAGGCGCACAAAGATTCTTCACTTTAAGCTCGTGTTTCAAATTTTTCCCCAGTAAATTGCAGACCGAATTCATATTGTGCATTCAGAGTGCCAGAAACCTGTCGCTATTTTCAAAAATGAAAATATAATTCACAAGAGTTCAGGTTCAACGGCACAATACACAAAAAGAAACTTCCAAATAACACATTTTCTCGTGTAAACTCCTTTAGCAACTTAGATAATGATATGTTTCGCGCGCTTATTTCATATAATCGTTCGACAAATCCTCGCTAGATGTTGAAACTTATATCACTGTATTCTAGTGCACTTTAGCGGAATGTTTACAAATTTAGTGTGCCTGTACAATTACCAACGCCCAAAACATAAAAGTAGCTTTTACATTGTCAAAATATAAATATTTAACGTCGATTAATGACGCATGAAAGCATAAACTGGAGATACAGTGACAGGGATTCGAGAGTGGAAGTTCAACCACTCTGCTGATTTCCCTACTTTGTAACTAGCGTTACAAGAAAATCATGACGGAGTTGGTACGACTCCCTTAGGCTCTGCAGTCTGAGCCTACAGAAAACCCATAAGAGCAGTGCTTCGTAAAAGCCACGCCCCCAATACTCGGCTACATGCAATGTAATGGCGTCCAAAGGTGCAGCCTTAAAAGTACTACCCGTTTGAGAAACATTCTTTTATATCAACAGTACTAAAAAATATTGACTGCCAGTGTTTAAACGTGTGTGGAAAATTCTGGAAATGCTTCCTGTTAATTTAAATTCTGTATTACTTTATTTTAAAACATATTTTAATATTATGTTTTGGAGCGGCTCCGCCTCAGAGCCTCTAATGACGAGCCGCTACTGATCTATCCAGTATCCTTGTGGTCTTTGTCGTATCATTTGTTTGACTGGATTTAACTGTTTATGATAAATAAAAAGTTTTAGTCTTTTCTCATGGAATGTCTTTAATTTCGAAATTTGAAACAACTAACAAACTCGTTTTCACTGATACCAGTATACTTTAAAAATGTTCATTTTAACTTCGTCCTTTAGGAGGTGTTTATTCACAATAACATTTTTAAATATGGTTAAACACTCCACACAAGATAGGACTTGTGAGTGGACTTCAAGTTGTAGCTTGTTTGATTAAGTATGGAGTATTTACAGCATACTAAATAACTATCATATTGTATGTATATAATTATGCATAATAACAATAAATATGGTAATAATAAATAGGATAATGATATACTACAAGTATATAATATAATATATACGTCATACAGTCATACAAAGATGAGGTAACTTATAGCAGTCAATAATGTCGATACATGATAACAAAAAGCCCAAAGTTGTCTTGCATTCTACTAAACTGACTTTAGCTTCTTAATATGTGCCACTTTTATCTCGCAACTAAACTTATCCCAGCCTCTTACGTTACCAAATTACGAAAAACAAATTCAGCTACTCCATGAATGTCTTAAAATTAGTAAAACGTTATTTACATAGTTTGAGATTTAAATTAATAACATTTAAATATAAAAACATTTCTCCTCTCAAATACGTTACATGCATAGATGTTAGAAAATATTAACAGGAAATATTTGTTGACATATCCTTCAATGGCCAGTGGTTCAGTCACATCTTACTTCTTGTTTGAATTCAATCGAATTTATTTTAAGAAATCTTTCTCTACATATTATTATTATTAATTTAATTGCGATGGAGCAAACACTCCGACGGCAATTCTCTGTCATCCAATTACTCCTTACCCAAGTACCAGCTTAATTGTTTCCTCCTAACTTATTATCTTATACATCCATTCTTACTTATTTACTTACTTCTTCATGGATAGGCCAAAAACCTGTTCCGACCTCAGTTTTCAGTTCTCACATTATCTTTAAGTATTAACCTACAGCACTTTCCGCCTATTAGCATTAGTTAATTCAACTTTAAGTGGGAGATTTATAGCATAATGTTTATTTCGTGTTTCGTATTCCACATTGAACCGTATGTCCGTCAGGACTGCGACAGATTGCGCGCAAATTGAAATTCTTTCACCAGGTGGTAACATCACACGAATTTACTGTTTTCACGTACCTATGGTTCATTCTAGTGAAGTTAATTTTAAAACAATTCTACTTGTCTTAATCGAAATGTCTTCCTCATCTCTAGTGTCCAGCAGGAAAAGTGTTTTCTAGCTATTTTTAGGTATAATACTCGCGTCACTCAGGGATAAGGTCTTCATCTTTACATCATACCGAATAGTTTTGGTTTCACCACGATTTAGTTCCAGAAGCCAGATGCTATAGTCTACCATAAACATTGTGACTATGAACGAAGTGCCAGCTATGTCTCCTACAAGAACAACTTTACCAACTGTAAATAATAATCCGTAATTATTTCTTTCTCCAGATGGAAGAAACAACTACACTAGCATATTTTTAATACTTATTTTTTATAGTTGAATTCAAATACTAATATAAGGAGAGCACAGTGAACAGCTACAGGGGGATGTGGAGAGAATATCTAGGAGGGTATGTAAACAAGAAATTAAGATAAATGCCAAGAAGAATTATCTGATAAGGTTCACAGATAAAAAAACAACAATGTTTTTTATGATTGTAGGGTGGGGAATGAATTCCTTGTTGAAAATGTTAAGAGTAAATATCTTGGAATAATATTTGACAGTAAACTCAATTGGGCACAGCATGTTGGGCAGTTAATAAAGAGATGTTTGAAAATCTTGATTGGGGTTTATGAGTATGTACCAGAGAGGTAAGGGGACTGGATTTCAAAATATTTGTCAGACCATTGCCTGATTATGACGGTGTAGTATGGACCCACCTTTTGATATAAAATATAAGAATTGGGTAGGGAGGGGGGGGGGGATGGAAAAAACAAGGGCAATTAAATTTGTTAGTGGAAATTACAAAAGAACATAATCAGTTGCAAATATTATACAGGAGTTGGGTTGGAGTTCATTAAAGGCAAGAGACAATTAAGATCATGCTGGGAAGGAATATATTGGTGATAATGCTTGGATGGATATTGGTAAAAGTGGTACATTGAAGGGAAGAAATGACCATGACCACAAGCTGGCATTCGATTTCAGGCATAAGGGAGTGGACAGAACATCTTTTGTAGGTAAGGCTGTAAGAGACTGATACAAATTTGTCCAGGGAAATGCTGAACAATTTACCACAAACACTGAAAGAAATTTCATAAAGCACAAAAGCAGTTGCGTGGTGAATTTTAAACTGAAAAAAAAAATAATTAAATATGAAAGCGGATATGCATAGAAATTGCTACCAGGGCATATAATAACTATTAAATTAAATTAAAATCAGCCCAGCGTACTTTTCTTACGAAATTCTTTACAGACATGGTTTAGTCACCCCATTCCTCGTGGTTTTCAACGGTTTCCAGAAATCACTCCAGGCCATGGCCAAATCCCTTTCTGTTCCTTGCCCCCAGTCCATTCCTGCCTCTAATAACGTCGATGAGTCGTAAAACCAAAAGAAAAAAAAAACTTTTTTTTTACTTATGGCTTTACGCCTCGTCGATGTCGAGGGCTTTAGAGACGAGATGGGGGACAAGTAACGGGAAGGAATTCGGCCATGGCGTTTTGAAGGAAGCATCCCGGCATTCGCTTGGAGTGATTTGGGGGAACCATGGAAAACCCAAATCTGGATGCCCGGACGGGCATTCGAACCGGCGTCCTCCCGAATGCGAGGTCAGAGTGTTAACCATTCACCCACCATGCTCGGTTTGACATTCCATAACTCTTTAACTATGTGGGTTTTATTTGAAAATGAAGCTTTTATTTGTTTTTTGCTTCCCACAGATTTTCCCCCCCTTTTTTTTATTATTCTTTGTGATTTATCCGTTAATCTAACACTATAAAGAAATTTTAGTCTTCATTTAGACTTTACAATTTGTATTTTTCAATTAATACCATTCTTTATTCATTGACGTAATCTACTTTATTTGTAAAAGTCTTTCTGTATTTAGCTGCCACCATCATCAGTAAGCGGAGATCATAACTGCATTATAATCCACGGTATATACTTTTATCCAGGCCATTCTTAACCGGGCGTGCAAACCATGCACCGCACGCGGGCGGCATGTACAGGGGGGTGGCAAATCGACTGTTGCCACCCCGAAATTTGCTACCCCCCCCCTCCCCCTAGGTAGACAGGAGGCGACATGATCGGGATTGCACAAGGGCGTTCAAACAGCGGGTCCGCTTTTATCTTGTTACTCATCATTTTTGCTCTGGATTACACAGTCATTGGTGAATGAATAACTTCTGCTTGGTTTTGTCAGTGTGAATTTATGTAAACAAATATCTATGAAGAGTAAGTAATAGTTCATCATCTTTAGTTTATTGATCTGGTACAGGTTTCTTAATTGTATGTTCCAAATTTTGATGCAACAATAAAATCAAATTAAAACTAGATTTTCCCATTTTGTTCTCATTTGGCTTCAAATCCAGCTTACTGACCTTTTCAGGTACGCAGTTAGATTCAAGCTCGAAATTCCGAACGATACGGGCACAGGTGGGCACAGTTAATCCAAACGTTAACTTCGTTAATCATTATTCCGCTACTTAAAAAGTTAACTTCGATAATCGTTAAATGTTTATAAATTTTTATGTTTATAAATGTTTATAAATTTAACGCAAGTTAAAGTTATCCGTTAAAAGTTAACTAGTCAAAAGTTGTAGTGATGTATTAGTATTATAGTACGGTAGGTATAATTGCTCTCTATCTCAAGGTGTTATGTACCATGATGCAAGTGTGGATTTATTTATAAAAATTAACAAATTGTGGTTACGCTATCGCCACAACAACGAAGTGGTATTCCTGTCTGTTTTTATCTTTGTTGAGACTGTGATCAACATAACACTTGCAAATTGTCTTACGAGAGACAATTAAGGTACTCGTGACTTTATAAAAAAAAAGTAGTAAAAAAAACATGAATACAGAATGAAAAGCAACAATTAACAAATTGTGGTTACGCTATCGCCACAACAACGAAGTGGTATTCCTGTCTGTTTTTATCTTTGTTGAGACTGTGATCAACATAACACTTGCAAATTGTCTTACGAGAGACAATTAAGGTACTCGTGACTTTATAAAAAAAAAAAAACATGAATGCAGAATGAAAAGCAACAATTATAGAAAACAAGTTGGACTGGGACACTTGAATATGTGAAAACTGCGACCAGTGAAATTTGTGTTACGCCGCCGCCGGCTGAAAATGCTCGGCGCGCCGCCGCCAAGATTTTAGCAGGCGGCGCCCACTACTACACCGAACATACGAGCAGCGCTGCCAGTACAGCCAACTTATATTATACCACTGTCTCTTTGAAATTATACAGAATGAAACCCAATTATACAAAGGGGTCATCCATTGATTACATACGTGAGTGAAAGTGCTGGGAGAAAAAAAAGTCCACGAAAAGTAAACAATGTATACATTGATAAATTTTGAATAACAAAAAGGAAATAGATATGCAGGAAGGATTGCCAACTCAATGAAACAAAGGGCAAACACTTTCAAAAAGGTGCTGGAATGTACTTTACTTTTAAGTGCTCATTTTTGTATCCAATTATACAAGGCAATCTGTTATACAAACAGGATACAAGAGGTAACCAAATTATACAAGTTTTGTATCCAATTATACAATCTGGCAGCCCTGCATACGAGTGGTGGCGTGGCGCACAGTTCAAACAAACAAAAGACGTCAACAACCTATGTAACGGACTAAAGTTAACGGAAGTCCAATTTAACGGAAGTTAAGAAGACCGTTAATGATTTTTAGGTTAACTTAAAAGTTAAATTTTCGCAATTTTTTTAACTTCGTTAATTAACGATTAACGGATTAACTGTTTTGTGCCCAGCTGTGGATACGGGTTCCATGCCTCATACATTCATCCAGATTTTGGTATTCCGCGATATTAAAAAATCGTGCCAGGTGAAGACTGGGATGGTTCTTTTATAAAAAGCTGATCCATTTATTTTCCACCCTGCATTTCACTCCATGCTCTTTTGACCTTATCAACAATGAGATGAAAAGTCATACCAAATAATATTACTCCCAGAATATGAATTCATGTGATTCTACTGTAATATGAGAATAATCCTATTGCTACAGCTAACCTCTCAGTCTCTGAAATCTCTTTGGCTTCTTTACCATCCCCATACTCTCAAATTTCATTTTTATGGAAGAGACAATGATACACTTTGTAACAAAGGAATAGCTTTACAGAGCCCGAAAGAGAAGAGGAAGTGAAACCTCTAATATATTATAAATAAACTATTTAACAATGGATTTGATACTACACTGAAGACCCAAAGAAACTGGTATAGGCATGCGTATGCAAACACAGAGATATGTAAACACTCAGAGTACAGCGCTGCGGTCGAAACGCCTGAATAAGACAACAGGTGTCTGGCGCAGGCGTTAGATCAGTTACTGCTGCTACAATGGCAGGTTATCAAGAGTTAAGTGAGTTTGAACGTGTTGTTATAGTCGGCGCAAGAGAGATGGGGCACAGACAGCATCTCCGAGGTAGCGATGAGGTGGGAATTTTCCCGTACGACCATTTCACGAGTGCGCCATGAATATCGGGAATCCGGTAAAACGTCAAATCTCCAACATCGCTTTGGTCGGAAAAAGATCCTGCAAGAACGGGACCAACGATGACTGAAGAGAATCGTTCAACGCGATAGAAGTGCAACCCTTCCGCAAATTGCTGCGCATTTCAATTCTGGGCCATCAACAAGTGTCCACGTGCGAACCATTCAACGAAACATCATCGATATGGGCTTTCGGAGCCGAAGGCCCACTCGTGTACCCTTGCTGACTGCACGACTCAAAGCTTTACGCCTCGCCTGGGTCCGTCAACACCGACGTTGGACTGTTGATGATTGGAAACATGTTGCCTGGTCTGACGAGTCCCGTTTCCAATTGTATGAACGGATGGACGTGTACGGAGACAACCTCATGAATTCATGGACCCTGCATGTTAGCAGGGGCTGTTCAAGCTGGTGGAGGCTCTGTAATGGTGTGGGGTGTGTGCAGTAGGAGTGACATGGGAACTCTGACACGTCTAGATACGACTCTGAAAGGTGACACTTATGTACACTCTTTGGCAAAAAAATTGACTGTCCGCGCCTGAGTCTAAGTCCCTTATTTCGCACAATGTGGCATCATTGCGCGTATTCAACTCAGCGCCATCTGTTATTCATTTCCTTAAGTCAAGCCTCGAACAAAGCAGGAAGACTCCGCCCGCCCATTGACGATTCTTCTTGGTAGTTCATCTATCATTCCCCACATTTCAGTAAAAAGCTATTGACCGATCTCGAAACAGGTAACGCATTTTCCTGTCCCTGCATTGACTATAATATTAGCCAAGATATCGCCGACCATACCTCAATCGGACGAAATTCGGTTCCAGCTACACTTTTCTTAAATTCTGATCGTGAAACATATCGTTAAAGTTGTAATTAACAAGATTGCAATAAAGTGCAGTAAAAATGAGGTTCAGTTATACATTTTATTCCAAATAATTAGCGTAAAATTATAACGATATTTATTTATACATTGATGTGGCTAATTAGTTGCAATAATACAACACATAATGAGGTGTGTGGTCCGAGAAGTGGGTGTAAATGTTCAAAGATCCAGAGTTTTTAGTTCTACAAAACTATTGAAACGATTATAAAGAGATTATTTCGGATAATTGTCTAATGCCAGTTGAATGTAACTGACTTCCGAGGCAGGATAAGGTTGTTTACCCACTGCACGAGTCGTTTGTGAACATGAGCTCCATTTGCTTGTGGCTAACCATCTAGTCTTGTAAACGCGTGGTCCTCGGTTCGAGTCTAGTTTTTCCAATTATTTTTTTGCATTTATTTTAAACAAGTCGAACCTACAACTGCGTTATGCGTAAAATATAACATCGACTCTTACCTGCTTGCGTCAGGACATAACATACTTAAGGAAAGACTCGTAACTGAGTGCTTCTTAATAAACTGCACACGTAACTATGAAAGCTTTCACAGAGGTAACACTGAAAGAAATCTTCTCGGGCTTCAACATCGTAGAAATAGTGTCGTGTGGTTACGTTAGGTGGACTATAACGAGTTCGCACCATCTTCAAGGAGACGAAAAACTAAATAATATTACTATACCAATTTCTTATTATGCGTCTGGATTTACGATTCGTCGACTTCTAAGTCATTAAAGGTGGAAAGGGAATGGAGGCAAGGAATGGGAAGGAATTCGGACCATGGGTTTTGGAAGAAATAATCCCGCCATTCACACGAAGTGACTTGGAGAAACGAAGGAAAATCCAAATCTGGATAGCCGGATAGGAATTCAAACAAGCTTCCTCTCGAATGCGGAGCCATAGCGTTAACGCTCAGCCATTAGGTTCAGTTTTTCAATATCTTTCGTATTTGATCTATGATGCCGTCCATAAAATTATTTAAAAAATCTATTGAAAAGTTAAAAATCGTAAATTAAAATATATGTGCAGAAGTGAGTTCATCTGATGAGAGCGGGGATATCAAAAAAATCTCTGAAATCAGAAACGCAATTAAAATTTCATTTTCTCTCTCTCTACTCTTTTCGCCCCTCTCTCTTTTTTTTAATTTTTTTTGCTAGGGCTTTACGGCTCGGCGACAGAAAGGTCATTAGAGGCGGGATCGGATTGGGGCAAGAAACGGGCAGGAACTCGGCCATGGCCTTTTCAAGGAAGCATCCGGGCGTTCGCCTGGAGTGACTTGGGGAAACCATGGAAAACCCAGATCTGGATGCCCGGACGCGGATTCAAACCCGCGCCCTCCCGAATACGAGGCCAGAACGTTAACCGTTCACGCACCACACCCGGTACTTTTTTTTAATTTTTAGCAGCTATCAAATTCAAAGTGAATATAAGCTCCCTCTTATATGGAAGATATTGTCATATTAATCCCGTTGTTTAATGAAGTAGTATTAAACCAAAAATGACGAGCAAAATTGATCGGTTTGCTAGTAACCAAATAGATAACATTTCAGTCTTTTCGTAGAAATGTTAAAAAAAAAATTCAATTCACATTCTAATTGAGCAAAGACCTCAAACCGGATGCTAAAACTACAGAAATTTGCAGTCTAAATAAAATTTGGTAAAATAAGAAATTTCAATGTAGTTATGATGTAATTCTCTATAATATTTTCTCATTTTTTTTCAAGTATGTCTTTCAGTAAAGATTAAGAGGTAGTTGGAATGAAATTATCACGCTGAGCAATAACACAGCTAATTGTTACAAAATTTTATAAATCGGCAGTACTACTCTCCGCAGCTAGAGTGTAATTCTAAAATATCATAGTAGACGGAAACGTAGTGTTTACAAAGCGTGTAATACTGGTTTCCTTGTTCCTTGCCACACTGACATTCCCGCACTGAATTTCAATTTTATGCCTCAGTTTTCCTCCTACAATGTTCTGATTGAATGCCTATAAGACTTTGCAATATTTAAACTTACAAAAGAAATTGTTGCTCGTCATTCTGAGACAGATATTATAATGTAAATTATTTGTGTTGGAATAAAATATACAGTAGCTACAGTTTGAATTTTGAAAAAACCGTGCGGCAAGAGAATCAATTCTTATCACCGATCAAGAAAAACAAAGTTACTTTCATAGCGTTTGTTGATTTAGAAAAAAAGCTGTTGGTGATGTAAGGCGGGACAAAATGTTCAAACTTTTTTAAAAAAGTCAGGTCTTACGTATCGAGATAGAAAAATATTTTATAAGTGATATAAGAAGTGGCTATAATAAAAGTAGAGAATCATGAGAGTCACCAATCAGTTGAAAAGTGTATCAGATATGGTTGCAGTTCATCCTTACTAATATTCAACTTATATGTGGAGGAAGCTACAAAAGAAGTAAAAGAGGAATTTTAATGTGGCTTCATGAAAAAGTAGTTTCAAATATTGCCCCAGGAACCAGAGAGAACTTTTTAAAACTGTATGTATGGAGCATAGCACCTTATGATAACGAAGCATGGACTTCAGGAATACCTGAAAGAAGGAAAATTGAAGCATTCGAAATGTGGTGCTATAGGAGGATGCCGAAAATTAAGTGAACAGTTAAACCACGAAATTAATATGTTTTGTAAATGATGGCTGACGAAAGAAGTTTGTGGAAGAATCGTACACAAAGAATAAACAGATTCGTGGGTGGTTTTTTAATACATTTGGGATTGGTTATGTATGAAGCAGATAACGGTGGACGTGTTTTAAGAGAGGTGTTTTGAGATGAAGGGGATAGTGCAAAATAAGATGGGATGGTGGTTTATATCAAACCAATCGAGAGACTGACGACAGTAAAATAAGAGATGAAATAAGACAGAAGGTGCCGGCCGATTGAGACCTATTCCCCCGAAACACATCGATGGTGCCGACAGCTTAGCGTCCAAATCCGGCGGACGAGTCACTGTCAGAAGTTCCATACGCGCTACAGAGAGGTTTGGGATTTAAACCAGGACTTTCGTGCACCATCTGATAATTAGTAATAATGCACCGCCACCGAAACATGCCCTAGTTCTAAAAAGTTCTTCAACCACCGGAGCTCAAATCAGGTGACGCCGCGCATCATCACGGAGCTATAATGACCCGAAACGAGGAAGTTGGCTATAGAAGTGTAGCATTTAAAAATCAACCTTTCACCTCCGTCACATGCTGTTTGGTGCAGACGCGTAAATTCCAATTGAGGTAGCTGACTCAATCTCATACCACTGCGGTGCAAGACAATCGTCTTATATCTATCACCTTAGTAATATATGAATTTTATGAGCGGAACCGAATATAAAGCATCCAGCATCTTTAATTCATTTAATTTATAGCTGCTGAAAATATAAAAAAAATGGAGAGAGGTTGAAAATGAGAGAGAGAGACAGTCATTTACGATTATTAACTTTGCTTTAAGTAGATTTTTAAATAATTTTATGGATGTAATCGTAGACCAAATACGACTAGTAATGAAAAAGTGAAGCTAATGGTGTCGCATTCGGGAGGAGACGGCTTCGAATACCTCCACCTATCGAGATTTGGGTTTTCCAAAATCACTCCAGGCAAATGGTGGTATAGTTCCTTTAAAAAGCCAAGGCCGAATTTCTTCCAGTTCCTTTTCCGCAGTCCTTCCCCGCCTCTAACGACCTCGACGTTGACGAAACGTAGTGCCATAAGAAGGAAAAAAATTGAATGGGAAGGAGTCATTGTTAGTCGGGTTAATGCAAGCTGCGACCACAACAACTACTACTACTACTACAGCTACTGTAAAACGCTGAAAAAACTCAGAAGTTCAATTCAGAAACGAAGAAGACGAAAGGTAAGCAAGGAAGCAAGCATTGCTCACGACATAGCTGGTCCACACGTTGCTTATCACACCGTCGATCTTCTGCAAAACTTTGGTTGGAAAATAATCACCCACCCATCATACAGTTGCAGACTTGGCCCACAGTGACTACCACCTTTTCCTAAGCTGCGAAAATATTTGACTGACTTAGATATTAAAGATGAAGTTCAATGCTTGCTCAAAGACATGAGGCGAGCATACATTATTTTCCCTTTTTTGCTTATGGTATACGCGTTGTTAACATCGATATCATTAGAGGCGTGAAAGGAGTTGTAGCAAGGATTTCTCCAATGGCCTTTTAAAGGAACCTTTCCAGTATTCACATAGAGTGATTTGGGGAAATCAGTGAAACCCAAATCTGGATGGCCGGACGAGGATTCGAACCCGCAACCTCCCGAATGAGAGGCCAGCGCGTCAGCGCTTATTCCACCACGCTCCATTATTTTTATAAACTGTCACTGCATCTACAATAATGCGTGTGCCGAATTGTGAAGATGGAGAAAAAATAAATGATTGCTCAATCTTTCCAAAAGAGTCGATCGTGATAAATTATAACGTGTTATTTAGTGTTATAAAGGTATTCTTCTTGGCCGAAGGAAATAGGAAGTTGGCACTTACTTCCTCTTAGACGTTGCCACATCTACTTCTTCCAGTGTTGCCACGATTTCTGACTTCTGGCAGTGCTGTGGTAATTTCCTATTCAAGGAAACGTATCTTACAGCTAGGCGGTATCAAGAGAACAGACACATTGCCTAAATAGAAATTTACTTTCCTTCCCCGTCTATCTATCATATTTTTATTTGACTGATTATTTCTGTTATAACAGTTTGATTCTTTATATAGATCATCATTAACTATTCAACTTGAAATGTTGTATCTTTATATATATATATGTTTACTTTTATTGTATAATGGACGAGGTAGGTTTACCCGTAATGCAAAATGGTTGAACGGTTAAGCATTGCCCTGCGGAGGTGAGGGTACTGGGTTCGATCCCACCTCAAGTTGAGCATTTTTACATTGACTATCCCCTTCTCTCTTGTTGTAAAATACATATCATATATGTAAAAGTAAACATTATTATATTTTACATCAAATTGTTTAAAAACAAACTCCGATGAAAACATTTTTTTGATTAGTTCATAGGCCTCATTGGCGGTTAAAGGTGTGTTTGTGAAATTTAAAATATTGCTCATCCAATATAATGTGATGAGTTTAGTTGACTTTAGTTCCGTAAAGGCAGAGAGTTTGATTGGAGTTGTTGCTGTAGAGTTTCTCACTTGTAATGTCAAAGAAACTATTTTTTTAACGGTTTTTGTTGGGTTTTCTTCCTGTGATTTTAATTTCGTGTGAGTTATGCCTTTTTAATTGAAAATGTCTTGTTAAGGCATCATGAAAAATAACGTTGGACAAAAAAATCATGTATGTGCAATTTTTCCTGATGCCTTAACAAGACATTTTCAATTAAAAAGGCATAACTCACACGAAATTAAAATCACAGGAAGAAAACCCAACAAAAACCGTTAAAAAAATAGTTTCTTTGACATTACAAGTGAGAAACTCTACAGCAACAACTCCAATCAAACTCTCTGCCTTTACGGAACTAAAGTCAACTAAACTCATCACATTATATTGGATGAGCAATATTTTAAATTTCACAAACACACCTTTAACCGCCAATGAGGCCTATGAACTAATCAAAAAAATGTTTTCATCGGAGTTTGTTTTTAAACAATTTGATGTAAAATATAATAATGTTTACTTTTACATATATGATATGTATTTTACAACAAGAGAGAAGGGGATAGTCAATGTAAAAATGCTCAACTTGAGGTGGGATCGAACCCAGTACCCTCACCTCCGCAGGGCAATGCTTAACCGTTCAACCATTTTGCATTACGGGTAAACCTACCTCGTCCATTATACAATAAAAGTAAACATATATATATATAAAGATACAACATTTCAAGTTGAATAGTTAATGATGATCTATATAAAGAATCAAACTGTTATAACAGAAATAATCAGTCAAATAAAAATATGATAGATAGACGGGGAAGGAAAGTAAATTTCTATTTAGGCAATGTGTCTGTTCTCTTGATACCGCCTAGCTGTAAGATACGTTTCCTTGAATAGGAAATTACCACAGCACTGCCAGAAGTCAGAAATCGTGGCAACACTGGAAGAAGTAGATGTGGCAACGTCTAAGAGGAAGTAAGTGCCAACTTCCTATTTCCTTCGGCCAAGAAGAATACCTTTATAACACTAAATAACACGTTATAATTTATCACGATCGACTCTTTTGGAAAGATTGAGCAATCATTTATTTTTTCTCCATCTTCACAATTCGGCACACGCATTATTGTAGATGCAGTGACAGTTTATAAAAATAATGGAGCGTGGTGGAATAAGCGCTGACGCGCTGGCCTCTCATTCGGGAGGTTGCGGGTTCGAATCCTCGTCCGGCCATCCAGATTTGGGTTTCACTGATTTCCCCAAATCACTCTATGTGAATACTGGAAAGGTTCCTTTAAAAGGCCATTGGAGAAATCCTTGCTACAACTCCTTTCACGCCTCTAATGATATCGATGTTAACAACGCGTATACCATAAGCAAAAAAGGGAAAATAATGTATGCTCGCCTCATGTCTTTGAGCAAGCATTGAACTTCATCTTTAATATCTAAGTCAGTCAAATATTTTCGCAGCTTAGGAAAAGGTGGTAGTCACTGTGGGCCAAGTCTGCAACTGTATGATGGGTGGGTGATTATTTTCCAACCAAAGTTTTGCAGAAGATCGACGGTGTGATAAGCAACGTGTGGACCAGCTATGTCGTGAGCAATGCTTGCTTCCTTGCTTACCTTTCGTCTTCTTCGTTTCTGAATTGAACTTCTGAGTTTTTTCAGCGTTTTACAGTAGCTGTAGTAGTAGTAGTAGTTGTTGTGGTCGCAGCTTGCATTAACCCGACTAACAATGACTCCTTCCCATTCAATTTTTTTCCTTCTTATGGCACTACGTTTCGTCAACGTCGAGGTCGTTAGAGGCGGGGAAGGACTGCGGAAAAGGAACTGGAAGAAATTCGGCCTTGGCTTTTTAAAGGAACTATACCACCATTTGCCTGGAGTGATTTTGGAAAACCCAAATCTCGATAGGTGGAGGTATTCGAAGCCGTCTCCTCCCGAATGCGACACCATTAGCTTCACTTTTTCATTACTAGTCGTATTTGGTCTACGATTACATCCATAAAATTATTTAAAAATCTACTTAAAGCAAAGTTAATAATCGTAAATGACTGTCTCTCTCTCTCATTTTCAACCTCTCTCCATTTTTTTATATTTTCAGCAGCTATAAATTAAATGAATTAAAGATGCTGGATGCTTTATATTCGGTTCCGCTCATAAAATTCATATATTACTAAGGTGATAGATATAAGACGATTGTCTTGCACCGCAGTGGTATGAGATTGAGTCAGCTACCTCAATTGGAATTTACGCGTCTGCACCAAACAGCATGTGACGGAGGTGAAAGGTTGATTTTTAAATGCTACACTTCTATAGCCAACTTCCTCGTTTCGGGTCATTATAGCTCCGTGATGATGCGCGGCGTCACCTGATTTGAGCTCCGGTGGTTGAAGAACTTTTTAGAACTAGGGCATGTTTCGGTGGCGGTGCATTATTACTAATTATCAGATGGTGCACGAAAGTCCTGGTTTAAATCCCAAACCTCTCTGTAGCGCGTATGGAACTTCTGACAGTGACTCGTCCGCCGGATTTGGACGCTAAGCTGTCGGCACCATCGATGTGTTTCGGGGGAATAGGTCTCAATCGGCCGGCACCTTCTGTCTTATTTCATCTCTTATTTTACTGTCGTCAGTCTCTCGATTGGTTTGATATAAACCACCATCCCATCTTATTTTGCACTATCCCCTTCATCTCAAAACACCTCTCTTAAAACACGTCCACCGTTATCTGCTTCATACATAACCAATCCCAAATGTATTAAAAAACCACCCACGAATCTGTTTATTCTTTGTGTACGATTCTTCCACAAACTTCTTTCGTCAGCCATCATTTACAAAACATATTAATTTCGTGGTTTAACTGTCCACTTAATTTTCGGCATCCTCCTATAGCACCACATTTCGAATGCTTCAATTTTCCTTCTTTCAGGTATTCCTGAAGTCCATGCTTCGTTACCATAAGGTGCTATGCTCCATACATACAGTTTTAAAAAGTTCTCTCTGGTTCCTGGGGCAATATTTGAAACTACTTTTTCATGAAGCCACATTAAAATTCCTCTTTTACTTCTTTTGTAGCTTCCTCCACATATAAGTTGAATATTAGTAAGGATGAACTGCAACCATATCTGATACACTTTTCAACTGATTGGTGACTCTAATGATTCTCTACTTTTATTATAGCCACTTCTTATATCACTTATAAAATATTTTTCTATCTCGATACGTAAGACCTGACTTTTTTTAAAAAGTTTGAACATTTTGTCCCGCCTTACATCACCAACAGCTTTTTTTCTAAATCAACAAACGCTATGAAAGTAACTTTGTTTTTCTTGATCGGTGATAAGAATTGATTCTCTTGCCGCACGGTTTTTTCAAAATTCAAACTGTAGCTACTGTATATTTTATTCCAACCCAAATAATTTACATTATAATGTCTGTCTCAGAATGACGAGCAACAATTTCTTTTGTAAGTTTAAATATTGCAAAGTCTTATAGGCATTCAATCAGAACATTGTAGGAGGAAAACTGAGGCATAAAATTGAAATTCAGTGCGGGAATGTCAGTGTGGCAAGGAACAAGGAAACCAGTATTACACGCTTTGTAAACACTACGTTTCCGTCTACTATGATATTTTAGAATTACACTCTAGCTGCGGAGAGTAGTACTGCCGATTTATAAAATTTTGTAACAATTAGCTGTGTTATTGCTCAGCGTGATAATTTCATTCCAACTACCTCTTAATCTTTACTGAAAGACATACTTGAAAAAAAATGAGAAAATATTATAGAGAATTACATCATAACTACATTGAAATTTCTTATTTTACCAAATTTTATTTAGACTGCAAATTTCTGTAGTTTTAGCATCCGGTTTGAGGTCTTTGCTCAATTAGAATGTGAATTGAATTTTTTTTTTTTAACATTTCTACGAAAAGACTGAAATGTTATCTATTTGGTTACTAGCAAACCGATCAATTTTGCTCGTCATTTTTGGTTTAATACTACTTCATTAAACAACGGGATTAATATGACAATATCTTCCATATAAGAGGGAGCTTATATTCACTTTGAATTTGATAGCTGCTAAAAATTAAAAAAAAGTACCGGGTGTGGTGCGTGAACGGTTAACGTTCTGGCCTCGTATTCGGGAGGGCGCGGGTTTGAATCCGCGTCCGGGCATCCAGATCTGGGTTTTCCATGGTTTCCCCAAGTCACTCCAGGCGAACGCCCGGATGCTTCCTTGAAAAGGCCATGGCCGAGTTCCTGCCCATTTCTTGCCCCAATCCGATCCCGCCTCTAATGACCTTTCTGTCGCCGAGCCGTAAAGCCCTAGCAAAAAAATTAAAAAAAAGAGAGAGGGGCGAAAAGAGTAGAGAGAGAGAAAATGAAATTTTAATTGCGTTTCTGATTTCAGAGATTTTTTTGATATCCCCGCTCTCATCAGATGAACTCACTTCTGCACATATATTTAATTTACGATTTTTAACTTTTCAATAGATTTTTTTAAATAATTTTATGGACGGCATCATAGATCAAATACGAAAGATATTGAAAAACTGAACCTAATGGCTGAGCGTTAACGCTATGGCTCCGCATTCGAGAGGAAGCTTGTTTGAATTCCTATCCGGCTATCCAGATTTGGATTTTCCTTCGTTTCTCCAAGTCACTTCGTGTGAATGGCGGGATTATTTCTTCCAAAACCCATGGTCCGAATTCCTTCCCATTCCTTGCCTCCATTCCCTTTCCACCTTTAATGACTTAGAAGTCGACGAATCGTAAATCCAGACGCATAATAAGAAATTGGTATAGTAATATTATTTAGTTTTTCGTCTCCTTGAAGATGGTGCGAACTCGTTATAGTCCACCTAACGTAACCACACGACACTATTTCTACGATGTTGAAGCCCGAGAAGATTTCTTTCAGTGTTACCTCTGTGAAAGCTTTCATAGTTACGTGTGCAGTTTATTAAGAAGCACTCAGTTACGAGTCTTTCCTTAAGTATGTTATGTCCTGACGCAAGCAGGTAAGAGTCGATGTTATATTTTACGCATAACGCAGTTGTAGGTTCGACTTGTTTAAAATAAATGCAAAAAAATAATTGGAAAAACTAGACTCGAACCGAGGACCACGCGTTTACAAGACTAGATGGTTAGCCACAAGCAAATGGAGCTCATGTTCACAAACGACTCGTGCAGTGGGTAAACAACCTTATCCTGCCTCGGAAGTCAGTTACATTCAACTGGCATTAGACAATTATCCGAAATAATCTCTTTATAATCGTTTCAATAGTTTTGTAGAACTAAAAACTCTGGATCTTTGAACATTTACACCCACTTCTCGGACCACACACCTCATTATGTGTTGTATTATTGCAACTAATTAGCCACATCAATGTATAAATAAATATCGTTATAATTTTACGCTAATTATTTGGAATAAAATGTATAACTGAACCTCATTTTTACTGCGCTTTATTGCAATCTTGTTAATTACAACTTTAACGATATGTTTCACGATCAGAATTTAAGAAAAGTGTAGCTGGAACCGAATTTCGTCCGATTGAGGTATGGTCGGCGATATCTTGGCTAATATTATAGTCAATGCAGGGACAGGAAAATGCGTTACCTGTTTCGAGATCGGTCAATAGCTTTTTACTGAAATGTGGGGAATGATAGATGAACTACCAAGAAGAATCGTCAATGGGCGGGCGGAGTCTTCCTGCTTTGTTCGAGGCTTGACTTAAGGAAATGAATAACAGATGGCGCTGAGTTGAATACGCGCAATGATGCCACATTGTGCGAAATAAGGGACTTAGACTCAGGCGCGGACAGTCAATTTTTTTGCCAAAGAGTGTACGTATGCATCCTGGCTGATCGCCTGCATCCATTCATGTCCATTGTGCATTCCGACGGACTTGGGCAATGCCAGCAGGCCAATGCGACACCCTACATGCCCAGAATTGCTACAGAGTGGCTGCAGCAAAACTCTTCTGAGTTTAAACACCTTGGCCACCAAACTCCCCAGACATGAACATTATTGAGCATATCTAGGATGCCTAGATGCCTAGCAATGTGCCGTTTCAGAAGAGATCTCCATCCCCTCGAACTCACTGATTTATGCACAGTCCTGCAGGATGCATGGGTTAATTCCCTCCAACACTAGTTGAGACATTAGTCGAGTCCATGCCAAGTCGTGTTGCGGCACCTCTGCTTGCGCGCGGGGGCCCTGCGCGATATTAGGCAGATGTACCTGTTTCTTTAGCTCTTCAGTGTAAAAAACTTTTTGACCCGTATCATGTTATAAAAAGTGAATCTCTAAATTCAGAAAGCTCCACAATAACGTTTAATAGGTTACAAACAAGCATTTTGGGTAATATTTATAAGGCTGAAATTTTTATTTGTGACAACAAATGATTTTAAAAGATTTACTCACCATGTGGTTAATAGGAAGTTAGAGATGTAAGCAAGTAGGTAACGCGCATAATGTGCATACAATAAGATTCCCACTAAACAATGGAAGGGCACTTATTTAAAAAAGCTAAACATAATTTAAGTTCGACAACGCATTTTCAGCATTTAGATAGATTTTCTGACAAAAATTGGAGTTAAAGGGTTTAATTTCTATGCATGTTTTTTAGAGTAGTTAATAAATACGACTTTTTTAGTAATCACGGATACGAAAATAAAAATACGGTCGAATAAAAGCTAAATTAAAAGGAAGTAATAATAAAGTCCAATAACAGTTTGAAAGAAAAATTAAGTTTAAAGGGTGAAAAAAGGGATCCTAAGTATCGCGCCTAAAATTACGCCTCGCCTCATTTGAAACATTGTTGAGAAACATGGATTTGTTAAAAGCGAGACATGAATAATTAAATAGAGCATGAAATTCTAAGAAGAATCCTGTAATACCCATATAAAATTATAATTTAATAAGAAACATTTAATTTTATTAAATTTTAAGGTCGTACCTAGTGGAAAAGATGGAAACTAAAAAGCAAATTAAATACCGGTACTTATAAATTAAATATTGCATCCAAATAAAAACAGCCGCAGCGATGAAATATACATCAAATTAAACAGAAAATTAAAATGAATCTCGTGGTATAAGTAACTTTATAAGGGACTAAAATCTTTGAAACTACAGAAAAATAACTGAAATACCTCAACTCTCGACTTTCAAAAATTAATTAGTCATAAACGAGTAGGATTGTAAGGTAAATTGTTAAAGACAAAGTATTCAAAATAATCCGATCTATGAGACAGCAGAGTTTCAGAAGAATCAGATTAAAATAAGGTACCGTTAAGGTGACCATATTTTCAATCCACCAAACCGGGACACCCCAGGGGGGGGGGGGGGGAAGAAACCACAAGGGGGCCCGCACCACAGTGAAGTAGAGCTAAAAAAAAAAAGGTCGCCGACAAGTTTTGAGGCGGAATTTTCGATCCTGGGCCAGCTGTACACCTGTAGAGCTAAGAAACAAAAAAAAAAAGGTCACTGGCAGATATTTTTCGAACTGTAGCATGAACATCCCCCTTCAGTTGATACCAAGGTTACATACGTCAACCTCGAACAGTGCAACCTGTGGAAGGTCAGGCGGTCATGGTTAGTACATTAGTATGCGTCACCGTAATAGCATATTAGCGTAATAAATAAGTGTCATATTCTAAAACGTCTCTCTTTGCATGTGCACTGTTTTTATACATGGTTCGGATGTTTACTAAAGTGTATTCAGAGGATTTCAAACATATATCTTAGAAACAATGATAGCATTCTGATTGCGGAGCTACAGCGAAAGGTAAACATTTATAAAATAAAATCACATTTTTAATAGAAACTACCGAACCTACATGGATTGCTACTGACTTACAGACTTCTCTAGGCCTAAAACAGATAGATACAAAAGAGCTTACCTTAAAAATTATTGAGGCCAACATCTCTTGACCATTGCTTTTATTTCTGATACCTTTGAGATGAATGAATCCTTTTCAGAAGGTCCTTCTTCTCACACAACATTTTATAAAAGTTGGAACAAGAGTAATCGAAATTAAATTTAGTGATGAGCGTCGCTTTCAAGGTATTTATGGATAGCTGAGTTTTGTCACTTGGCCATAATGCATTCATGTGGGAAAACACTGGTTCAGTAGGGGCATTTGTTCCAGGCAAACAGTAAAAAACTCCAACATTTTAAGCATATTTAAATAAGGTACATTATGAGAATTGAAGTTGGAGATAATTTGTAGGCAACATTTGTCAAGTGATGTTTTATTCAACCTCCACTCGGCTAGTATTTCTGATGTCACATATTTTTTGACATATACGTATTCGTCATACAAAGCAGTTTCATCAATTACAACAGATGGGTTTATTTTCTTAACGAAATCTACCGAGTTTTGTATCTCTTCCCAGCTAGGTGTCTCTTTCAGTGTTATCCACCCAAACTGTTTAAAATGCTCAAGGGACGCTGTCCATTGTTCTAAATACTGAACAGCAACTTGGTAGAATGTATAAACATACTGTCGAAATTTTGCCACTTCCAAAGTAAGGCCCTCTTTCTCCAAATTTGCAAGAATGGTCCTAACAACTGATGTAAGAAAACAGTCGCTCCCCTTTGAAGCCAAGTTGGACTTTAAATCACAAAGTACATGAATTACTTCAAATACTGTCACTGTTTCACCTTCTATTTTTTGTATAGCTGAATGAAAAGTTGAAGCCTGGTTGTGAAGAAATAGAGTCAAGCCTCTGACAAAGGGTTCTGAAAGAAGGTTTTTATGATATGTGGACACTTATGTTGTGATTCAAAATAGGATTTTAAGGGTGAAAACATACGGAGAAGTCGTTCGACAGCAGGAAGTAGGGCCAGCCACCTTGTTTCACTGTATCCTAATACCTGTCTGTACTCCTGTTCCACAAATTCGCAGAACTTTCAACCCTAACTGTGTACAATTATAAATATGAATATGTTTTAGAGACAATTCCTTCTATATCAATTGGGAGAATATCAGCAGCTGTCTGAATAGTATTGTGGATGATATGAGCATTACAACCTATTCCTACTAAATCGTGTCCTATGTTATCTTTTAATTTTGTGAAGACGTTGTTCGCACCCTTTCTCGCCCACACCACCAAAATTAAAATTTGAGTTATCAGCAAACAGAGAAACTACTTTCTCCTTTATCTTAATATCATCTAAACAATCTATTAAAAACGCAGATAGTGTGCGCTGTTTCTCCAGACAGTGAATTAAGTTCTAACAATTTAACACTAATTCCCTCAGCAGGAAGAAAATACCTCACCAGTATAGGAAATATTTTAATATCCTTATGATTTGAGGCATCTGTCATTACTGAAACGTAATTAGCTTGTTGTAAGTCAGAGTGTAATTGAGAAATTGCAAATGGACTTAATACATTTTGTAAAATTGCCTCCGCTTTCGTACGACTGCATGAGAATTCAAGGGCGGATCCAGCCTTTGGGTCAGGGGGGGGGGGGGGGGGGTCACATAGTCGAGGTCTAACTAGGACATGCTTCAAAATTATAATAGTACCTATATATAAATAAAATAAATTAATTTAATTGCAATATGTCAAAATAATTTTAATCAAATAACAAAATCAATTATTCTCTTCTGAACTCTCGCGAATCTTGTTATGACTTCCTCCACTTGAAAGAGTATTGTTTTGTGAACGTGCAGAAGTACCGGTCCAGTTAGGTGGTCTACTGCCAGGGATGCTCGAAGTCAAGTTTTGAGCCTCCTGAGAGCAGAAAAAGATCTCTCTGCCAATGGGACACTATCTGGTAGTGTGGCAAGATTACACAAATATGTGTTTACGATGGGATATATTTTAGCATGAAATTTTTATATTAGATTGGAAATCGACTTGTGGAATGTTCTGATTCCGTTGCCATTTTACTATCAACAGCCAATATTTGCTTATAATGACTGATAATGCAGTGTCGTCTATTACCTGCTTATAATCGAATGCGAGTTGCTTAATTGTTTCAACGTCTTCATTAGTATAGGTATAATTGACTTTCGTCAACTGATTGAACAGGTAGGTTATTGGCTCTATGCATTTATATCGGCACTGTTCTGGGGCATTAAATTTCCATCGCAAATTTCTCGGCAAATTCTTTTGACCCTTCAAAACATTTGTTACATTTTTTTTTTATCTCAGAACACTCATTGTATCATTTATTGCGTCAGTAGAACTTTTTTTAATACAATTGAGTTCGTCTTCAATACTCTGCTTAAGGATATAGTTGTACAAGTACCTGAAAAATAAATTAAGGTATATTTCTAACTAACTGAGTAATTAATAAAATCTATGTATACTATTATAAATCTGTGAGAAACCTGCATTTGCCTGATGTTTTGAAATGGCATCTCGCAAAAAATTCTTCATCAATTAAGATGGTACTTTCAAATATTAAGAACCTATGTTCCAGATTAAAATCTGCGAATCAGCTTGCGACTTGTATGTACTGAGGAACGGAGAATGAAATTATAACTATTTCTAGAAGGAGAAATAAGCGAGCAGATCACTCTGTATTCGATATGAGCATTCAATAAACACTGACAAAAGATCACACTACGACCATGCTTAGATTCTGTTTTATTTTTTCACTTCGATTATTTAGTTCTCAGTTTTGTACACTAAAATAAACATAATACGTGAATCAAACGTGGTAAAAATCTTAAACCTAATAAGGAACTTAAAATGAATAGTTTGGGAAAAGTCATTATTAATTCACATTTTACCAGCACTAAAAACCGTCAACTTCCTGTCACATTTACTCATTGATTTTCAGAGATCAGAGCAAGAACATTATTACATATTCAATCATACTATTCGTTTAAAAGCGTGAAAATTAATGCAACTAATAAACTAATAGCTCCGGAGTAGGAAATTTTGCTCTTACGGCAAAAAGTAAACGGTGATTACACGTCAGCTAGATACGAAGCCCGACAGAAAGGGAGGTTTGAATACAGTGACCAGGGAATTTCTTTTTCGCAGTTGCAGTTGCAGTTGTTATTAAGTAACGTTCATAACCTTGATTTTGTAATGTACATTTTAGATTGCAATTTAAATCGTCATAAAGTTCGAATTACTTACGAACTATTTGACGAAAGCAATAAGGAACCACTGAAATTAAAAAAAAATCAACTAGGAATCCTAAAATCTTATGCTACACGCGCGAATTACAGAATTAAATCCATCGTTCCTTATACATTAACAAAACGTGGCAGCAGTCATTCTGTCCAGGCTACATTTCAAAGTAACCACAACCTCCAGTAATACTGCCGTTAGAAAATCAAAGATGCTTAATTTAATTTAATTTTGATTGCAATGGAGTGCACGCTCTGGTAGCAATTGCCCTACGCACCCTTCTTAGTCTTTTCATGCACCCACCTACATTTGCCCTCTCCAAATTTCAACTTTAAATTCTTTCAAATTTTTTGGTTAATTATTCATTATTTCTCTTTGTAACTTATTCCAATCTCTGACACCCTTACCTAAAAACAGAATCTTCCTACTCCTTTGTGCCTGAAATCGAGTGTCAGCTTGTATTCATGGTTATCTTTTCCCATACATGCATTACTTTTAATTCTTATGCCAATATCTTTCAATGCCTCATCACCAGTATACGACTTGTAGACTCCTATGACCCTCTTCACCCACCTCCTGTCTTGCAATGAATCCCATTCCAGCTCTTTTATCATATCTGTTACTGACTGCATTCGGCAATAATTTCCAGAAACAAATCTAGCAGCCCTATTTTGCACCCTCTCCAACTCCTGTATTTGATACTCAAAATGTGGGTCCCATACTGCACTACCATATTCAAGCAATGGTCTGACCAAAGTTTTGTAACCCACTTCCTTTACTTCTCTCGTACATCCCCTCATCACTCTTACCGACAAGTGCAGAATTTTGAAACCTTTTCCTACTGCCCGTCCAATGTGTCCTGCCCAGTTAGCTTGTTATCAAATGTAATACTAAGATAATTACATTTCAAGTCTAACAAGCAATTCTTTCCCCACCTTATAATCATAATCAACCTTTAGTTTTTTATCTGTGTATCTAATAAGCTATATCTTCATTGTATTTATCTTCATCTGATGTTTACCAACCCAACTAGGTATCCTGTCCAGATCACCCTGCAGCTGTTCGCAGTCCTCTTCCGTTTTTATCCTTTTATATAGCATTATGTCATTCGCAGAAAATACAAATTCTGTAGTAAACCAAAACAATTATTCATCAGAATAATGAATAGCAATGGTTCCAATACATTACCCTGTGGCACTTTCATTTTTACTTCCACTTCTTTTGATGCTGCATTTCCTAAGCTAACTTTTTGTTTTCTACCTTTTAAAAATTCTTCTACCCACCATACACTTTCACATCCATTCCAATAGTTTTTACCGTATTTACTGTCATTTTGTGGCTCACTCTGTCAAAAGCCTTTGAAAGATCTAGTGCTATACTGTCAATTTGGCCTCCCTTGTCCATTTCATCCGAAATATCTTGCATATATACCACCAACCAAGTTTCGCATGAATAATCTTGCCTAAAGGGTACTTGAAAACCACTTACACTCCTCACATATATTTCTCCATTAATTTACCTACCACTGATCTGAAACTGATTGACCTATAATTTTCGACTCTATTACTTACTCCTCCTTTATGTACCGGCGCTACTATCACACTTTTTCAGTCCTCTGGTATTCATAAAGGATCCAGACTCAATTTAAATATTTCTAGATAAGGTACAATGCCACATCTGGCTATCTTTAAGATATCTGTTTGTAATATTATCTACACCAGCCCCTTAAAATTTTTCGCTGGTGAGTTAGCAACACACCATTTTTACCAAGAAAATCATCGAAAGCTATTAATGGTTCTTTTATGAATCGTTTTAGAGGAGTTTTTGACTGTGTGGAAACTCAAGGACGATACTGTAAATAAAACATAATATTTTCTGTAAAGGTCTTGGTCTTTATGCGATAAAACAAGCCAGTGAAACTTGTCAATGTGTGACTTCTAATAAATATATATATATCTACAGTGTGGGAAAATATAAATTTGAGAAGGCAACTAATGTTTGTCGATCAATATAGCTCTTGTTGAAACGTCTAGGTATTTTCTTACAAACCATCCAATATCTGAGGAAAATTTCGATTGAGAAAACAAACTTTTTATCTGATTAGAACTGGAAGTCGACGTACACGAAATCGGCAAGCATACAACAGCTTCAGCAGGAGTAATATTTTCTTCTTCATCTAAGGTTAAGGTAGTTGTTGAAGCATCGGCAGCACACATATTATGATATGCATTAGTGCTCAGTGTAGGTAAATGTTTTGGGTGTTTATCAATCTCAAACCTAGGTTTCTTCATAAAAGAATGAATCTATCTTTCTAAATAAACCACTACATGCATTACGTTTCGACACACCAGCACAATCACATTTTTCGATGTATCCTGTAGTAAAAAACACCCGTGCATAACTAAAATGACAATATTTATGTAAATACATCAAACGGTTTAGTGGCGAGAAGCGGTCGAGCTACGCGGCTGTGACGTCACCGAACATCGGACGCGCAGCCGCGAACGAATAGTACGACGCGCTGCGCGACGTGGCAAAATCAAAAGTTGCAATTGCGTGCACAATATTCAGTTCACAATGACCGATCGGATACAACATAAAATTATAAACAGCATACAGTCGAATTGTGACTGTCGTGTATGTTTTTGTGAGATCTGGCCATCCATTATTCAAAGTAATCTTATTTAATTAAAAATATTATCAGAGGCCGAGCCCAGGGGGGGGGTCATGACCCCCATGACCCCCCCCCCCCCTTGGATCCGCCAATGTGAGAATTTAGGTTCAAAAACACACTGTACAAGTTTTGAAGTGGAATCTAATGACCTAAAAGACGGATTATGCTGCACTGTGTGATAAACAAAAGCTCCTTGAGTGGCCGCTAATCTCATTTCTTTTTCACCAAAAGATTCACTTTTAAAAAACGAAGTAAGAGTGGAACTGGATGCACTCGCACGCACTGCATTTCTATTTTTTTCACTAGCTGAATGATGCATAATATCAGACTGTAACCCGTGACTTATGCTAAATGAATATCCGAATCAGTGATGGTTTTCTTAATAAATGGATATTCTTTCTCAAGTTTAGAATTAAATACACACTTTCGTTTCGGTGGTGACATTATTTGATGAAATGAATTAATGCATTCGCAAAAAAAAAAAAAAAAAAAAAAAAAAAAAAAAAAAAAAAAAATTTAAAAGGAAATAATACTTGTGACAGTTAGGAAAGGTTTCCCGAGGATGCAGAAAATAGTCAAGAATGTAAAACAAGGAGGAGGGGGGATGCCAGGCCTTGAAAATCGGGACATTTTGCGTCCCGATTTGGATTTTAAAAAATCCGGGACAAAAGCTGAAAAAAAAGGACTGTCCCGGCTAAATCGGGACGTCTGGTCACCTTAGGTACAGTGTGAACAAAGGATGGCATTTTAGCTGCGGCCTCGCCCAATTCATGGTTTTGCTTAGGTAAGGCAAGCACGTTTTTGCTTTGGGCGACTGTGCTTCTATGTGGCTCTGAGCTATATAGTATGGCATCAGACCGAAATCTCAAATGCCCCTCGGTACAGGAGCAACATACGACTCCACAACGACCTAGGCATACCAACATTGACAAATCAACGAAATTCTACACAAAAGCTCAAGCTTCACCTCACGAAATTATTCAAAACCTAGGACAAGACCCATACGACACAACATACAACAGACCAATACAGACACTAGCACGTCACTACAGGGTCTGAAAATTTAAAAAAAAAAAAAAAAAAAAAATAATTATCACTTACCACAAGACCTGACTAGACAGTCATTCAAATAAACCTCAGACGGTAATCAGGCACAATCCACGACATTTTGCTCCACGATGTAGAATTCATATATTTACTTATAACTTTTTCTAACATGTAGCTGTGTATTTAGAATATTTCAGTAAGGTGATAGAAATATTTGGGACAAGGCAGAACTTTGAAATTATTTTGATCGATGACATGAAGTTAAGAACATTGTATTTTGTTTAGAATTGTTTGACCAAATGATTCATGCCTATTTTAGCAAACTTACTTTACTAAGATTAACGATTTTTTTGGGGACTTCGTAAATTATTTTGAATAAAAGCGTGTGAAAGTGGATTCAGTTGTAAAAATTTACAATCTTTAACATACGATTTTACAAGTTTTATGGAACTTTCTCTTACAATGTGATTTTAGGCCTACCTGTTACCATCTTCAAATTCAATTCTTTTGAGAATATACTGAGTGATTTATAACCGTGACTTTAATTTCTGTGATTCACGCTCCCACCGGATGCACTCTTGCGGTGTAAATATAAGATTTGCGACCAATTTAAATTACGAACTTTGCAGAGACATATTTAGTATAGGAATCATTACATTCATTGTTACAGTCAATGATTGAACTGCCATTTCCATAATGTCAGTTTCAACAAAATAATAATTGATAAAATTGAGATGGAGCGCACGCTCCGGTGGCGATCCCCCCATACACCCATCTTTCTCATTTCCTCTTCCAACCTACTTTTGCCCCCAACTAATTTTTACTTTAAATTCTTTTGTTGTTTTTGTAAATTATTCATCAGTTCTCTTGGCAATTTATTCCAAACCCTTACACCCTTTTCCACAAAAGAAAATTTTCCCACACCCTTATGCCTGAAATCAAGTGCAAGCATGTGGTAATGGTCATCTTTACCCTTCCACGCATCTATCTTAGTTTTCCCACCAATATCTCTCAATGCTTCATCACCAATATATGCCTTGTACGCACCCATGACTCTCTTCACCCTCCTTCTATCCTCCTATGAATTCCTTGGCTCCTTTATCATATTAGTTACTGATTGTGTTATGTTATAATTTCCAAAGACAAATCTGGCAGCCCTTCTCTGCACCCACACCAACTCCTGAATTTGATACCCAAAATGGGGATCCCATACTACACCACCATATTCCAGCAGTGGTCTGACCAAAGTTTTGTACCCCAATTCCTTCTCAAGCGCATCCCTACATCAATCTTTCTAATAGGTGAAGGATTTTGAACCATTTCCCTACTACCTGTCCAATGTGTCCTACCCAGCTAAGTCTGCTATTATCATCATTATAATCTATTGTTATTTATTTCCTTCCATATTCTTCAAAGTCTTTAAATTACATCCATTTAACTTAATTTAATTGCGATGGAGCGCACCCTTTAGTGGCAACTTCCCCCACACACCCATTTTTCTCCTTTCATGTACCCACCTACTTTTGCCCTCTACAAGTTTCAATTTTAAATTCTTTCAACATTTTTTGGTAAACTATTCATCATTTAACTTGGTAACTTATTCCAATCCCTGACCCCCTTAACTATGAAAGACAATCTTCCAACTCACTTATGGCTGAAATTGAGTGACAGCTTCAGGTCATAGTCATCTTTTTCCTTTAATACATTGCTTTTAATTCTTACACCAATATCTTTCAACACCGCATCACTGATATATGCCTTGTACACTCCCATGACACTCTTCTCCTTTGTCCTGTCTTTCACTGAATTCCATTCCAGCTCTTTTATCATATTGGTTACTGATTGTATTCTGTGGTAACTTCCAGAGACAAATCTAGTAGCCCTTCTTTGCACTCACTCTAACTCCTATATTTGATACATAAAAAGTAGGTCCCACATTACACCACTATATTCAAGCAATGGTCTGACCAAAGTTTAGTAACCTAATCCTTTTTTTCTCTGGTACATCTTATCACTCTCTCCAACCAGTGCAGGATATTGAAACTTTTTGCTACTACATATCCAATGTGTCCTGCCCAGTTGAGCTTGTTATCAAATGTTATTGCAAGATAGTTACATTTCAAGTCTTCAACAATCAATTCCTTCCCTACTCTATAATCATAATCAACCTTTAGTTTTTTATATTTACACTTAATCAGCTAACAGTTCTTTGCATTTATCTTCATTGACTTACCCAACTAAATTTCCTGTCCTGGTCATCCTGCAGGTGTTCACAGTCTTTTCCCATTTTGATACTATTACAAAACATTATGTCATCTGCAAACAACCTAATGTCTGGCAGTAAACCATCATATTTTTTTTTTTTTTTTTTTTTTTTTTTTTAACGGCATTTGGCTTCCTTAGGTCATACAGCCAGCTCAAGTATGTGTTTATTTTCATCCAGTGTATAAATATCTTTCAAGTAATTGTAGACACACCACAGGACGGACACGACAAGCACACTAACACACAACACTTAAACGCCCATGCCCTTGGCCGGATTCGAACCGGCGACCTTCGGTACGTGGGGCCAGTACTCTACGCTACCGAGGCCGGCAGGCAACATGTTTCCAATCATCAACAGTCCAATGACGGTGTTGACGAACCCAGGCGAGGCGTAAAGCTTTGTGTCATGCAGTCAGCAAGGGTACACGAGTGGGCCTTCGGCTCTGAAAGCCCATCATTAGAATAATGAATAGTAATGGTCCCAATATACTACCCTGTGGCACTCCCATTTTCACTTCCACTTCTTTTGATATTCCATTTCTGACACTAACATTTTGCTTTCTACCTTTTAAGAATTCTATTACCCAGGAAATCACTTTCTTGTCCACTCAAATAGTTTACACCTTATTTACAACCATTTTATGACTCACTCAGACAGAAGCCATTGAAAGATGTAGTGCTAAACTATCTTGGGTATTGTGGTGTTCCATTCATATAAATTACACCTCGCACCGTTTATTGGTGAGAGCTGTGAATGTCTACTAAAAAAACTTGCATTCATGATCAAGAGCTGGGCGCCAGGAATTAATTCCACATGAAATCAATAAACTGTATTCCCTGCAATAATTAAAATAATGATAGCAATGCAATGAGCTAATTACATTCCTTAAACATTGGGAAATGGGAGATTTCAAGTAATGAAAATGGCAATCTACCATTAATTACATTATATATTTATTATATGCAAAGAAAACAGTTGCTTTAAACACAAAAATTGTTATGACACTGAAATCGGAACCAATGCAAACAAAACTAAAAAGTAAATTAAATACAAATTGAACACAAAGCGGAGGAATAGCAGATCATTTACAATGTTATATAATTAAGCTCAGTTCAGAGAGTAAGAGTTTCTTTATCTCAATGAAGCTATTTATTTAGGGCCATTACTGGGCTTGGTCACACAATTTTGCGGGGTCTACAGTTTCAAATGAAGATTTTGCGGTAGCAGATAGTTGAAAATTTTACCGTGGAGCTGGTCCCTGGCGAAGGAAACTACCACAAGAGATCTCCACAAAAGATCACGAATTACCGCCAAACATGTCACTCAGGATCTCACTCTAGTGTGAGGTCGCACTGGTGCGTTGAACACTTATTGGCACTCTCGGCCACACACACTGTGGAGTGGCAAAATTTTGCACACGCCGCACACTTGCAATCAGCCCGTCGCTATAGAAGGCTGTATTAGCCTCCACAGGGGTCGAACTCACGTCCTCCACTCGGAAGCTCTCTCACTCACCCAAGCACTCCACGGGACACCATCTTGGAGCACAGTCCTCTCCCCACGTTGCATGGAAAGCAAAAAAACATTAGTCTGCATGAAACCAAACAGTGACTGTGATTGGCTCAAACACAGACACACACACACACACACACACACACACACACACACACTGGTGCTACCTTTGTCCATCTTTGTCTCACAATATATTCCTCTCTCTCGCCTAATGGAAACACCTGTCCCTTCAGACCCCATCGAATAAACACATTCCAAGCCGCTTGCTACCCTCAGTCCCATTACTGCCCAGCGCCATCCGGCCCGCAGCATCTTGGCAAGAATATTTACTTGCAAAATGAAGCATCCAAAATACGGAATGCTTCAGTATATCCTGCATGAATGACCTTGCCTAAAGCCTTGTTGCTGACTTGAAAACCAATTAAGCTCCTCATAAATATTTATGATGTGGTTGCATATCAATCTCTCCATTAATTTACCTACCATTGATGTTAAACTGATTGGCCTATAATTTCCAACTCTATTTGTCACCCCTCCTTTATTTACTGCTACTATCAAACTTTTCCAGTCATCTGGTAAGCAGCAAGTATCCGGATCCAATTAAAATAATATTTCAAGATAAGGTACAATGTCACATCCTGTTATCTTTAAGACAGACCCTTTATGTTCTTTCATCTTTCTTAGTTCCTTCATGACATCCTCAGGATGAAAGTCAAATTTTTTAGTTTGCTCACTTCTAATTTTGCTTAAGCTCATCCTCCGATTTACAGTCACACATTTCTGATTGAGTGCCCCCAATGGTCTCACTAAACCAGTTACCTAAAACCTCTGTCTTTTCCAAATGCTCAGTAGCTTCTACTCCATCCTTATCAATACTTGTCTCAACATCCTCCCTTCCCCTCAGTTTTCTAACATAGCCATATAAATTGCTAGAAGCATCCATCAGTGGTCCCATGTCACCAGTAATATTCATCTTAAACCCAGCTTTAGCAACCTTCTTTGTTATTATTAATTACTTGTTTAGTCATTTTAAATATTCCCTACTACCCTGGTGTCTCTTAACTCTATTATATTCTCTTTTTTAATAAACTCTTTAACCTCCTCACCTCCCTATTATAGTACATAGGTTCTCTACTTCTCTTTATTTTCCATTTTGGAATAAATATTTCTTCACCATTTCTTATTATCACCTTAAACTCTTCAAACCTTGACTCTGCTGTACTTGGGCCATCATTCCACTTGCTGAAACTTTCCCTGAAATATCTCTTCAGTTTATAATTCCTCCTTCAATTTGGGTCACTGGTTTACTGAGTCCCCTAATATCCATCAGTACTGCATTATGATAACTTATTCCTTCAATTACCTGACACCCCATGTTTATTCTTCCAAGCCAATATTGATTTTTTCTTTTTTAACACCCCTTGGCAATCCTCAAATCAGGCAAACCAGCAGATAATGCTTGAAGCTATCGACCTATTGCTCTACTCAGTGTTTGCTCTAAACTTCTAGAACACTTCATTCTTAACCATAGTCAAGGAATAATAAATAACATAGCACCAACACACAGGCAGGTTTCAGGCTCAAATGAAGCCACCGAGCGTGGTGGTGTAACGGATAGCGTTCTGGCCTCGCATTCGGGAGGACGGCGGTTCGAATCCCCGTCCGGGCATCCAGATTTGGGTTTTCCATGGTTTCCCCAAATCACTCCAGGTGAATGCCGGGATGCTTCCTTCAAAAGGCCATGGCCGAATTCCTTCCCATTCCTTGCCGCCATCCTTTCCCGTCTCTAAAGACCACATTGTTAAAAAGGGACGTTAAACTGTTACAAAAAAAAAAAATCAAATGAAGCTGTTGTGAACAAGTATTAGCATTGACATCATACATTGAGGCTAGATTTCAGAAAAAGTTAAAGACATCAGTAGCTTTTGTAAATCTTACAGCAGCATATGATTCGGTTTGGCTAAATGGACTATTACTTAAATTTAAAAAGCATGTACCCTGCAGAAAACTAACATTACTCCTGAAGAACATGCTGACAAACTGATATTTCAAGGTCACCATAAGGCAAAAGGCAAGTAAATCATTTACAGTAAAAAATGTATTACCTTAAGGGTCAGTACTAGCTCCATTTCTTGTACACCACTGACATGCCGGAAATAGTAGGCATTGAATTCTGCTATGCTGGTAACTTGGCTATCGCTGCCCAAAGCATACTTTCAAATGATTTGTAAACCTTTAATGTGTACTATATGAAGTGAAGGCTTTGTCCAAACCCAATGAAAACAAAAGTGCATGCATTTCATTTGAGCAATAGAATAGTACATCAGCAGCTCAAAGTGAACTTATGCAACCAAAGAGTGAAACATAATTTCTATCCTAAATATCTTGGTATCACCTTAGACCATTCCTTAACATTCAAAAAACATCTGAAAAACACAAGACAGAAACATAGAACATGGAACAACATCATGAGGTAGCTAGCTGGTACTTCGTGGGGAGCTGATGTGGACTCAATACAAACAACGACCCTCACCATGCTTTACCCTGTTGCTGAGTACTGTGCTCCAGTGTAACAACATAGTGCTCACACCAGAAAAATTGACGTTCATCTGGATGAGTGTATGAGAGTAATAAATGGCCTTCTGCTTACATATCATTAGCAATATACCGCTTTCAGAGTTAAGTTGCTGAGTACTGTGCTCCAGTGTGACAACATAGTGCTCACACCAGAAAAATTGATGTTCATCTGGATGAGTGTATGAGAGTAATAAATGGCCTTTTGGTTACATATCATTAGCAATATACCGCTTTCAGAGTTAAGATGCGAAGAAGTAATGGCACATGAGTGGACAAAATTACATCATCCTGACCATCCACAGGGTATCCCAATCCACAAGGTCCTAAATGACTTACTCCCTCCCGTCCCTTCCCGTCCCCACCCCCAACTTGTCTTAAATGGCATGATATATTTGACTTTGATGTCAAGGAAAAATAGCGACAATGCTGGGACTCTGCGTCTGTGGAACATCAAAATATTGAAGATCCTAGAACTCCACTTCCTGGATTCCATCTGAAGAGGGACCATAGAGTCAAACTAAACCCCCTAAGAACAGGCCACGCCAAATGCAACGCCGTGCTCCTGACTCTTGTCTGTGGAGCACCTTCCCATGTCAACATGTTTTCAGTGCTACAACTTCCTCCAT
>JARYHS010013631.1:13139461-13195708 GCA_031002005.1 Vandiemenella viatica | reverse complement strand
AATTATCTGATAAGGTTCACAGATAAAAAACAACAATGTTTTTTATGATTGTAGGGTGGGGAATGAATTCCTTGTTGAAAATGTTAAGAGTAAATATCTTGGCATAATATTTGACAGTAAACTCAATTGGGCACAGCATGTTGAGCAGTTAATAAAGAGATGTTTGAAAATCTTGATTGGGGTTTATGAGTATGTATCAGAGAGGTAAGGGGACTGGATTTCAAAATATTTGTCAGGCCATTGCCTGATTATGACGGTGTAGTATGGACCCACCTTTTGATATAGAATATAAGAATTGGGTAGGGAGGGGGGGATGGAAAAAACAAGGGCAACTAAATTTGTTAGTGGAAATTACAAAAGAACAGAATCAGTTGCGAATATTATACAGGAGTTGGGTTGGACTTCATTAAAGGCAAGAGACAATTAAGATCATGCTGGGAAGGAATATATTTGTGATAATGCTTGGATGGATATTGAAGCGGGTACGTATACCGCTGTACGGAATGGTAATTAATATTAATTTTAATTTTATCAAAAGCATATGAGTATTTATATTGTGGATTGAAAAGGGTTCTCAAAATGATTTTTTAATCACTAATAAGGATGAAAAAGTCATAACCTGACCATATATTCTCTGAACGAAGGCCAACAGACATAAGGTGAATTATATTTAATAATTATACACAATCGAAATTATTTACAAACAACACCTTTGCCCTACATTAATGGCCACTAAATTAAGCAATACAAAACGACAAAATATCCGTTCAGATTTCCATATATAAAATAACAGTTTACAGTCTTCGGCAAGACACGTAATGAGACTATTTGATAAAAGCTAATGTCCGTTTCAATCACAGAAACTACTGAATCAAGTTAAAAACAAAATAATGCCACGGCTAACATCTCAGTTTATCTATCGGAGAGTGAGAACTCTTATCGTGCGGACTTCTCCGCTCAGAGCGTTATGTTGGGTAGAGTGCAAACACAATATTACTAACTGCTGCAATGTTTGTCTTTTACCGTCTGTCCGGCATTGGTGAAGTCAGCAAACTCCTAACCCACACTGAATTTATTTGTCACCTTGTGACTCAAAATGCAGACACAACCGATCGCATGATATGCTGTCGGCTTTCTGGGTCGTTCTTGTGTGCCAGCACAAGTGAACAGGAACCAGTCAGACCCAAAAGACCCGAAAAGAAGACCATAAAGACCACGAAGAGCATCTCGCAGCACCTTTTAAAACTTCGGGATGCCGCTTCTCCTACTACAGCCGATTTTCTCTGGTCCTATCGGCGATGTAGACGTTCCAGTCTCTCTCCTCATTGGCGGACATGAAACAAGATTATACAAAAAAATAAGAACTATTCTATATATTAAAATACTATGACGGGGTTGGAGGATTTTGTTCGGAAACTGTCGTATTTCTTTCGTGATCACTCGTTTTTCCTAGTTTCCGCAGTGGGCACACACAGAATCTCTAATTTGGCGTGTCTTGACGTTATCACGTATCTGCAATTGGTCACGCGATATACATCTCACCCGTCAACACTGTCAAGGCATAGAACTGCGGCCGACCCCATACTGAGCAGTGAAAGGTCGTAAATCTGCCTTTTCAAACTGGCAGCTATTGTGTTTAGTCTTTCTTCCAGCTTGAATGCAGAATTCGCCATAATACTTGAATTCGCTGACCCCTCTCCTGCAGAGTGTCCTTCTAAGCCACCGTAATGCGTGCCTTGTTGTTTTGACCAGAAACCGCACGTGATGTGGCTCTATGTCATACCACAATATTGGTAAAAGTGGTACATTGAAGGGAAGAAATTACCATGACCACAAGCTGGCACTCGATTTCAGGCATAAGGGAGTGGACAGAACATCTTTTGTAGGTAAGGCTGTAAGAGATTGATACAAATTTGTCCAGAAAATGCTGAACAATTTACCACAAACACTGAAAGAAATTTCATAAAGCACAAAAGCAGTTGCATGGTGAATTTTAAGCTGAAAAAAAATCATTAAATATGAAAGCGGATATGCAGGGAAATTGCTACCAGGGCATATACTAACTATTAAATTAAATTAAAATCAGCCCAGCGTCCTTTTCTTACGACATTCTTTACAGACATGGTTTAGTCACCCCATTCCTCGTGGTTTTCAACGGTTTCCAGAAATCACTCCAGGCCATGGCCAATTCCCTTTCTGTTCCTTGCCCCCAGTCCATTCCTGCCTCTAATAACGTCGATGAGTCGTAAAGCCAAAAAAAAAAAATTTTTTTTTTACTTATGGCTTTACGCCTTGTCGACGTCGAGGGCTTTAGAGACGGGATGGGGGACAAGTAACGGGAAGGAATTCGGCCATGGCGTTTTGAAGGCAGCATCCCGGCATTCGCCTGGAGTGATTTGGGAGAACCATGGAAAACCCAAATCTGGATGCCCGGACGGGGATTCGAACCGGTGTCCTCCAGAATGCGAGGTCAGAGTGTTAACCATTCACCCACCACGCTCGGTTTGACATTCCATAACTTTTTTACTGTGTGGGTTTTATTTGAAAATGAAGCTTTTATTTGTTTGTTCCTTCCCACAGATTTTTTCCCCCTTTTTTTATTATTCTTTGTCATTTATCCGTTAATCTAACACTATAAAGAAATTTTAGTCTTCAATTAGACTTTACAATTTGTATTTTTCAATTAATACCATTCTTCCTTCATTGACCTCATCTACTTCATTTGTAAAAGTCTTTTTGTATTTAGCTGCCACCATCATCAGTAAGCGGAGATCATAACTGCATTATAATCCACGGTATATACTTTTATCCAGGCCCTTCTTAACCGGGCGTGCAAAGCGTGCACCGCACGCAGGCGGCATGTACAGGGGGTGGCAAATCGACTGTCGCCACCCCGAAATTTGCTACCTCTCCTTCCCCCCCCCCGCCGCCCCCCCAGGTAGGCAGGAGGCGACATGATCGGGTTTGCACAAGGGCGTTCAAACAGCTAGCAGCGGGTCCGCTTTTATCTTGTTACTCAACATTTTTGCTCTGGATTACACAATCATTGGTGAATGAATAACTTCTGCTTGGTTTTGTCAGTGTGAATTTATGTAAACAAATATCTATGAAGAGTAAGTAATAGTTCATCATCTTTAGTTTATTGATCTGATACAGGTTTCTTAATTGTATGTTCCAAATATTGATGCAACAATAAAATCAAATTAAAGCTAGATTTTCCCATTTTGTCTTCATTTGGCTTCAAATCCATCTTACTGACCTTTTCAGGTACGCAGTTAGATTCAAGCTCGAAATTCCGAATGATACGGGTACCATGCCTCATACATTCATCCAGATTTTGGTATTCCGCGATATTAAAAAATCGTGCCAGGTGAAGACTGGGATGGTTCTTTTATAAAAAGCTGATCCATTTATTTTCCACCCTGCATTTCACTCCATGCTCTTTTGACCTTATCAACAATGAGATGAAAAGTCATACCAAATAATATTACTCCCAGAGTATGAATTCATGTGATTCTACTGTAATATGAGAATAATACTATTGCTACAGCTAACCTCTCAGTCTCTGAAATCTCTTTGGCTTCTTCTACCATCCCCATACTCTCAAATTTCATTTTTATGGAAGAGACAATGATACACTTTGTAACAAAGGAATAGCTTTACAGAGCCCGAAAGAGAAGAGGAAGTTAAACCTCTAATATATTATAAATAAACTATTTAACGATAGATTTGATACTACACTGAAGACCCAAAGAAACTGGTATAGGCATGCGTATGCAAACACAGAGATATGTAAACACTCAGAGTACAGCGCCGCGGTCGAAACGCCTGAATAAGACAACAGGTGTCTGGCGCAGGCGTTAGATCAGTTACTGCTGCTGCAATGGCAGGTTATCAAGAGTTAAGTGAGTTTGAACGTGTTGTTATAGTCGGCGCACGAGAGATGGGGCACAGACAGCATCTCCGAGGTAGCGATGAGGTGGGAATTTTCCCGTACGACCATTTCACGAGTGTACCGTGAATATCGGGAATCCGGTAAAACGTTAAATCTCCGACATCGCTTTGGTTGGAAAAAGATCCTGCAAGAACGGGACCAACGATGACTGAAGAGAATCGTTCAACGCGATAGAAGTGCAACCCTTCCGCAAATTGCTGCGCATTTCAATTCTGGGCCATCAACAAGTGTCCGCGTGCGAACCATTCAACGAAACATCATCGATATGGGCTTTCGGAGCCGAAGGCCCACTCGTGTACCCTTGCTGACTTCACGACACAAAGCTTTACGCCTCGCCTGGGTTCGTCAACACCGTCATTGGACTGTTGATGATTGGAAACATGTTGCCTGCCGGCCTCGGTAGCGTAGGGGCTAGAGTACTGGCCTCACGTACCGAAGGTCGCCGGTTCGAGTCCGGCCGAGTGTATGGGCGTTTAAGTGTTGTGTGTTAGTGTGCTTGTCGTGTCCGTCCTGTGGTGTGTCTACAATTACTTGAAAGATATTTATACACTGGATGAAAATAAACACATACTTGAGCTGGCTGTATGGCCTAAGGAAGCCAAATGCAGTATATATATATATATATATATATATATATATATATATAAAAATGTTGCCTGGTCTGACGAGTCCCGTTTCCAATTGTATGAACGGATGGACGTGTACGGGTATGGAGACAACCTCATGAATTCATGGACCCTGCATGTATGCAGGGACTAGTCAAGCTGGTGGAGGCTCTGCAAAGGTGTGGTGCGTGTGCAGTCGGAGTGACATGGGAACTCTGACACATCTAGATACGACTCTGAAAGGTGACACTTATGTACGTACGCATCCTGGCTGATCACCTGCATCCATTCATGTCCATTGTGCATTCCGACGGACTTGGGCAATGCCAGCAGGACAAGGCGACACCCCACACGCCCAGAATTGCTACAGAGTGGCTCCAGGAAAACTCTTCTGAGTTTAAACACCATGGCCACCAAACTCCCCAGACATGAACATTATTGAGCATATCTAGGATGCCTAGCAACGTGTCGTTCAGAAGAGATCTCCACCCCCTCGAACTTACTGATTTATGCACAGCCCTGCAGGATGCATGCGTCAATTCCCTCCATCACTAGTTAAGACATTAGTCGAGTCCATGCCAAGTCATGTTGCGACACTTCTGCGTGCGCGCGGGGGCCCTGCACGATATTAGGCAGATGTACCAGTTTCTTTAGCTCTTCAGTGTAAAAAACTTTTCGAGTTGTACCGTGTTAAAAAAAGTGAATCTCTAAATTCAGAAAGCTCCACAATAACGTTTAATAGGTTACAAACAAGCATTTTGGGTAATATTTAGAGAGTCTGAAATTTTTATGTGACAGCAAATGATTTTAAAAGTTTTACTCGCCATGTGGTTAATAGAAAGTTAGAGATGTAAGCATGTAGGTAACTCGCCTAACGTGCAGACAATAAGATTCCCACTAAACAATGGAAGAGTACTTATTTAAAAAAGCTGAACATAATTTGTCAGCATTTAGATAGACTTTCTGACAAAAATTGGAATTAAAGGGTAAATTCTAAGTATATTTTTAGAGTAGTTAATAAATATGACTTTTTTTTAGTAATCGCAGATACGAAAATAAAAATACGGTCGAATAAATGCTAAATTAAAAGGAAGTAATAATACAGTCCAATAACAGTTTGAAAGAAAAATTAAGTTTAAAGGGTGAAAAAAGGGATCCTAAGTATCGCGCCTAAAATTACGCCATCGCCTCATTTGAAACAATGTTGAGAAACAGGGATTTGTTAAAAGCGAGACATGAATAATTGAATAGAGCATGAAATTCTAAGAAGAATAGTAAAATACCCATATAAAACTAACATTTAATTTTCTTAAATTTTAAGGGCGTACCTAGTGGAAAAGATGTAAACTAAAAAGCAAATTAAATACCGATACTTATAAATTAAATATTGCATCCAAATAAAAACAGCCCAGGCGATGAAACATACATCAAATTAAACAGAAAATTAAAATGAATCTCGTGATATAAAAAACTTTATAAGGGACTAAAACTCTTTGAAGCTACAATACCTCAACTCTCGACTTTCAAAAATTAACGAGTCCTAAATGAGTAGGATTGCAAGGTTTTTTTTTTTTTTTTTTTTTTTTTTATCTGCTTAACGTCTCTTTAACAGCGAGGTCTTTAGAGACGGGGAAAATTGTTAAAGACAAAAGTATTCAAAATAATCCGATCTATAAGACAGCAGAGTTTCAGAAGAATCAGATTAAAATAAGATACCGTGGGAACAAAGGATGGCACTTTAACTGCGGCGAAGCTATAAACACCCTACATTTTCATTTCCTCGTCCCATTCATGGTTTTGCTCAGGTACGTCAAGCACGTTTTTGCTTTGGCTGACTGTGCAATATATGGCTCTGAGCTATGTAGTATGGCATCAGACCGAAATCTCAAAAAGCTAAAAATCATTCAAAACAAAAGGCCCCTCGGTACATGACCAACATACGACTCCACAACGACCTAGGCATACCAACATTGACAAACTACATAAAAGTCAAATAAACGAAATTCTACACAAAAGCTCAGTTATTCAAAACCTAGGACAAGACCCATACGACACAACATGGAACCGACCAATACTGACACTAACACGTCACTACAGGATCTGAAATTAAAAAAAAAAAAAAAAAATCAGTATCACTTACCGCAAGACCTGAACATGGAGGAAAGAAATACATGGAGACGACGCATTGAAGGAGGAGGAGTGGGGAGGCTAGGCCGCATCCATACAGATACGGGGTATATGTACAGAAACCTCAAGGGGACTCTAGGATAAACGTAACGCCGCAATCTGGTGATGGATTATTATATAACTCGATGAGACAAATAAAAAATGAAGAATAACATTTTTTGATATCCTGCCTAGTTTCCGAGATATTTTGTCTCAAATGTGAGAAGTTTTTGGTTGAAATTCAGAAAAAAAAAATTGGTCAAAGTCAAATTTTTCGATATCTTGCTTATTTTTCTGGATATACTGTCTCCAAATTGAGGGGATTGGGTTGATATGCGGCCTGGACCAAAAATTAATTCTGCCAAAGCCACAATGAATTACATGGTGGACATGCAGAATGGATATTTCAGTTTTATTACTACCACTTGTGGTTAGGTTGAAATGCGGCCTAGACCAGAATGAAAATAGTTATCTTGTTACCATACATCGCAAGCTTGATTGGGAATAGCTGGAAGTAGTTTACATCGTGATACACGTTTTGTCACTAACATGGTTCTCATGAAATTACTAACAATAATAGATAAATTCTTTGTCCCTTATATATGCAACAACAAAACCATTCAGGTACAGACTGCATTTAGACCTAACCACAATTTCCACTAAATTGCCGCTACAGAATCAAACTATGTAGACACATCCACACACGCGTATTTGAATCGCAAACTGCATTTGCGGTAACATCGTTTGCTTCATCAAGATTCCTAGATGGCATTCTAAAATACTTAGACGCATTAGAAAATGAAATAATCACAGCTTCAAACACAATGTGAACTTTGCATTTTTATGGATTCGCAATATGGCCGCTGCCGCCACGGCGCATGCGCAGTATCAGCCGAGAGTTTAGAGGCGGCATCACAGATTTAACGTCATTTCTTCTCCGTATATTTCCTTCCTCTATGGACCTGACTAGACAGCCATTCAAATAAACCTTATCAGACAAAAGTCCTGGAACTTCAAACTTTACATGAGCCTAGCTCAGACAGATGACATCGCGTCCTCGCCCCAGAGGGTAACCAGGCACAATCCACGACATTTTGCTCCACGATGTAGAATTTATATATTTACTTATACCCTATACTTATAACTTTTTCTAACATGTAGCTGTGTATATAGAATATTTCAGTGAAACGCGAGTTAAAGTGATAGAAATATTTGGGATAAGGTAGAACTTTGAAATTATTTTGATCGACGACATGAAGTTAAGAACATTGTATTTTGTTTAGAATTGTTTGACCAAATGATTCATACCTATTTTAGCAAACTTACTTTACTAAGATTAACGAATTTTTTGGGGACTTCGTAAATTATTTTGAATAAAAGCGTGTGAAAGTGGATTCAGTTGTAAAAATTTACAATCTTTAACATAAGATTTTACAAGTTTTATGGAACTTTCTCTTACAATGTGATGTTAGGCCTACCTGTTACCATCTTCAAATTCAATTCTTTTGAGAATATACTGAGTGATTTATAACTGTGATTCACGCTCCCACCGGAATCTCTTGCGGTGTAAATATAAGAAGATTTGCGACCAATTTAAATTACGAACTTTGCAGAGATATATTTAGTATAGGAATCATTACATTCATTATTACAGTCAATGATTGAACTGCCATTTCCATAATGTCAGTTTCAACATAATAATAATTGATAAAATTGAGATGGAGCGCACGCTCCGGTGGCGATCCCCCCACACACCCATCTTTCTCATTTCCTCTTCCAACCTACTTTTGCCCCCAACTAATTTTTACTTTAAATTCTTTTGTTGTTTTTGTAAATTATTCATCAGTTCTCTTGGCAATTTATTCCAAACCCTTACACCCTTTTCCACACTCCCATGACACTCTTCTCCTTTGTCCTGTCTTTCACTGAATTCCATTCCAGCTCTTTTATCATATTGGTTACTGATTGTGTTCTGTGGTAACTTCCAGAGACAAATCTAGTAGCCCTTCTTTGCACTCACTCTAAATCCTATATTTGATACCGTACATAAAAAGTAGGTCCCACATTACACCACTATATTCAAGCAATGGTCTGACCAAAGTTTAGTAACCTAATCCTTTACTTCTCTGGTACATCTTATCACTCTCTCCAACCAGTGCAGGATATTGAAACTTTTTGCTACCACATATCCAATGTGTCCTGCCCAGTTGAGCTTGTTATCAAATGTTATTGAAAGATAGTTACATTTCAAGTCTTCAACAATCAATTCCTTCCCTACTCTATAATCATAATCAACCTTTAGTTTTTTTTTATATTTACACTTAATAAGCTAACACTTCTTTGCATTTATCTTCATTGACTTACCCAACTAAATTTCCTGTCCCGGTCATCCTGCAGCTGTTCACAGTCTTTTCCCATTGTGATACTATTACAAAACATTATATCATCTGCAAACAACCTAATGTCTGGCAGTAAACCATCAACACAAGCATTCATTAGAATAATGAATAGTAATGGTCCCAATGCACTACCCTGTGGCACTCCCATTTTCACTTCCACTTCTTTTGATATTCCATTTCTGACACTAACTTTTTGCTTTCTACCTTTTAAGAATTCTATTACCCAGGAAATCACTTTCTTGTCCACTCAAATAGTTTACACCTTATTTACAACCATTTTATGGCTCACTCAGACAGAAGCCATTGAAAGATGTAGTGCTAAACTATCTTGGGTATTGTAGTGTTCCCTTCATATAAATTACACCTCGCACCGTTTATTGGTGAGAGCTGTAAATGTCTACTAAAAAACCTGCATTCATGATCAAGAGCTGGGCGCCAAAAATTAATTCCACATGAAATCAATAAACTGTATTCCCTGCAATAATTAAAATAATGATAGCAATGCAATGAGCTAATTACATTCCTTAAACATTGGGAAATGGGAGATTTCAAGTAATGAAAATGGCAATCTACCATTAATTACATTATATATTTATTATATGCAAAGAAAACAGTTGCTTTAAACACAAAAATTGTTATGACACTGAAATCGGAACCAATGCAAACAAAAACTAAAAAGTAAATTAAATACAAATTGAACACAAAGTGGAGGAATAGCAGATCATTTACAATGTTATATAATTAAGCTCAGTTCAGAGAGTGAGAGTTTCTTTATCTCAATGAAGATATTTATTTAGGCCCATCACTGGGCTTGGTCACACAATTTCGGGGTCTTGACAGTTTCAAATGAAGATTTGCGGTAGCAGATAGTTGAAAATTTTACTGTGGAGCTGGTCCCTGGCGACGAAGAAGTCTTGAAGGAAATCACCGCAAGAGATCTCCACAAAAGATTACGAATTACCGCCAAACATGTCACTCAGGATCTCACTCTAGTGTGAGGTCGCACTGATGTGTTGAACACTTATGGCACTCTTGGCCACACACACTGTCGAGTGGCAAAATTTTGCACAGGCCGCACACTTGCAATCAGCCCGTCGCTATAGAAGGCTGGATTAGCCTCCACAGGGGTCGAACTCTCGTCCTCCGCTCGGAAGCTCTCTCACTCACCCAAGCACTCCACGGGACACCATCTTGGAGCACAGTCCTCTCCCCACATTGCATGGAAAGCAAAAAAAACATTAGTCTGCATGAAACCAAACAGTGACTGTGATTGGCTCAAACACAGACATACACACACTCTGGTGCTACCTTTGTCCATCTTTGTCTCACAATATATTCCTGTCTCTCGTCTAATGGAAACACCTGTCCCTTCAGACCCCATCGAGTAAACACATTCCGAGCCGCTTGCTACCTGCAGTCCCATTACTGCCCAGCGCCATCCGGCCCGCAGCATCTTGGCAAGAATATTTACTTGCAAAATGAAGCATCCAAAATACTGAATGCTTCAGTATATCCTCATAACTGAGATTTGCATGAATGACCTTGCCTAAAGCCTTGTTGCAGGCTTGAAAACCATTTAAGCTCCTCATAAATATTTATGATGTGGTTGCATATCAATCTCTCCATTAATTTACCTACCATTGATGTTAAACTGATTGGCCTATAATTTCCAACTCTATTTGTCACCCCGCCTTTATTTACTGCTACTATCAAACTTTTCCAGTCATCTGGTAAGCAGCAAGTATCCGGATCCAATTAAAATAATATTTCAAGATAAGGTACAATGTCACATCCTGTTTTCTTTAAGACAGTCCCTTTATGTTCTTTCATCTTTCTTAGTTCCTTCATGACAGGGCCCGCTCTAGTGGTTTTGCCGCCCCGGACAAATAGACAAATTGCCGCCCCTTAAGATTATGTAGAATTATATATTTTTTTGAAAAATAATTAATTTTTAATCGAATAAAATATTTAATTTTAAATTTTAATAAAATCATATATTCATAAATAAACTTATTGAATTTTGATCTAGCGGCACAAAATAGAGAAATTAATTATGAAATATTTGTACATAGCCACAAATTAACCATATTTTTACGTTTTTAAATGCTATTACAGATGGATATTATCACACAAACAATCCAAATGCCATTATTTTGAAAATAATACGAGATTTCATCAAATACGCTAAAATTACAAAAAAAACTTTTTTTTCTTACTTTCAGGTTGCGAATTTTGTATTACATCTTAAAATTTACATCATCAGCAATTTCTTACTCAATTGCCAAAATGGCTAAATCATTAAATTATAAATTTCTTGGTTTTCGTAAATGCTTAGCAAGGCGTCGTATACATCTCCCAAATGAAATTTTAAAGGTTTTAATGCCTCTATCCTCTCTATCCTACTCTCCCATCTAGTGTCACTCCATGTTTTCAAAGTTGAACCCTGAACATGCTTTAAAAGTATTGCCCATCGAAAAGTAGATGACAAAAAGAATAAATATATTTTTTGGACCATGTTGAAGAAATTAGCGGCTTGCAAGGTTGCTTTTGCCATTAATAACAAGATTGAGAGAATGGCTACTACACGGAACATTGAATGCTCGCGAATTATATTGTTTAATTCTAAATTACACTCCTGCTTTACTGCCCCTCATATTGGACCCGTTGTCAGTCCCTGTCCTCTGATATCCTGCAAATTTAAACACAAGTCATTAAGTTCTCCAACTATAATGTTAGAAATTTGTTTTCCTATGAATCTTTCGACTGGTAAGAAGCCTTAAAAGCTTTCATTAATTTTAATTTCAACATCAGGATTAAATTTATTGGTTGAAACATATCTGATTACAAGAGTAATTTGCTGTATCTTGCTAAAGTCAGGAGTACAGTTTAAAATTATGGAAAAATATTTGAATTTTTTTATTTCATTAATAACATGAGACTTTACACTTTGATGCAGCAGATCTACTATCCCGGTTTGTATATTTTTCCCAAGATATTGAACTCTAGTCTCTACTTTTTAGAGCATTCAACGGACGTGCTCTTCCATAATGGGATCGTATTCAGACAGTAACTCAGCTATTTTTAAGAAATTACCGGTATTATGCTCAAACAACTTGTCACTTGTACCTTGAAAATCCAGTCAACTTTTACCAAGCATTTTGGTAATTGCAACGATTCTTAGAAGCACCTCATTCCAATGATTTATTTCGGCATTAATAACTCTTTGAGTGGCAGCATCTACAGTTTTACAACAATTCAATCTTTTTTGCCTGACTATGATTTTTCGAAATTTCATGCTCTTTTAAAGTTTCGTCGAGGTGCTTCCAATTTTTAAAACCCTCCTTCGAGAGAGAACTAACTAAACAACTGAAAATTTTGCAACAGAAGCAGTAAACGCAGTAGCTAATATCGCAATACTTGCTCTGCGTTGCTGAAAATTCGTGCATAATATTTTGCGCTAAAACGTCGATCTGTGTCATTGGATGGAAATTTGTAATTATGCAATAGTTTAGGTGGACCTTGCCTTACTAAAAAGCTTCTTACAGCGTCTCATAAAATTCTTGGCCACAAAGTTTTAGAACGCCTTCTGTGAGTCTCACGTTGGTGTCAGTTCCAGTTTACAAACTTTGTTCATTTGTTCGCTATTATTCTCTGACGATTCTATACTTCTTTTGTATCCTGACCTGATATTGGATTCAGTATATACAGGGCGTTCGCCGGAAAACGCTACCCTCCCAGTCTGTTGCCGTCGGCAACTTGCTCGGTCAGTCGATCCAGCAGTTTCCGCCACTCGGCACCGTGAATCACCGCACTGTTTAACACCTCCGCTGCCCCAACAGTGCAGTGCAGTGACCCTTACATTGTTAAGAACGGTTTCTTTGCATTGTAGATAGTTTGTGGCTTCAGTTTCTTATTAATCAGTGTTGTGAATAAACGTTTCTTTGCGGTTTGGCTGGTTTGGGGCTTCATACTCTTATTAATCTGTACCGTGTTTGAGTGTGAGTAAAATTATGGTACGTTACAGTTTGCAACAAAGAATATTTCTCTACGATACATATGTGAAGAAAAAGTCGTTTAAAAAGTGTCGCAGTAAATTTCGTCGCGAATTTCCTGGCGCTTTACTGCCAGCTAAATCAACAATTCTGCGTCTGGTTAAAAAAGTAAGAGAAACGGGTTCATTTTTTAACAAAAAGAGACTGTCGGTCAACCGTATTCTCACAGAGGAGAAAATTGACGATATCGCTTTTCGACTAGAACAGTCACCCAAAAAATCATTAAGTCAGTTAGGGCAGCGTGTGTCTCGAAATATGTTCAGAAGATGTGAAATGTGCATTACACAAGAGGGTCAACACTTCCAGCATCTTCTATAAGGTAAGCTAATGAATTACGTCACATTTAAATGCTCAGCACACAAGTTTATGAAGTTTATGAAGCGTAATTATTATGAAATAGTCCGCGGCCGACGGTCGAACAATGCCGGAAACTGAGCGCTCGCTCGCCGGGAGCAGTTTCTTCCTTGTAGCGCTAACAGTGGGTTGCGTTTCCCGGCGAACGCCCTGTATTTTTTTAATGCGCCAGATTGATTCTGCCTTTACGCTTCCTTTCCCAACCTTCGTTTTTGTACTGGTAACCAGATAGTTTTCTTTGACCGTCAGGCATTTTGGAAGAGGCATGCACGTAACTCAAACAATGTACACTATAAAATAATATAAAAAGTAAATATTTATCCTTGCTCTAAATAAGCTAAAACCATAACTAAGATAAATTATTCTCAGTCGATATAAATAAATATTTATGCACAACACAAAATATTTTCCATACCCTGTGAACATAAAGAAAGTCTAGTGTTACTACACAGTCAAAGCTTATTCGCGGATGATACTATCCGTAAATTTGCTGCAAATACAGAAACCGCGTATACAGAATGGCAATTTCTATAGGCTTAAACGGAATAGGTTCCAACTTCACAAACAAAAAAATGATGTTGTGGAGTGATTGTCGCGCAATGCACTTATTAGATGAACTGACAAAGTTATTCACATTCACTAAAATGATTAATGAATTTCTTTTTGTTGAGACGATTTACAAATGCAGCAATTAGAGTATCTGTAAACCGCATTCGTATATATAATAAACAGGCCCGCCGTAAGCGGGCGTGCAAGGCGTGCATCGCACGCGGGCGGCACATCAAGGGGGGCGGCAAAACGAGTGATCGACAGACGACAGTCGTCGCGACGAAATTTGCAGCGTATTATGTAGCGGGCGACCTTTTTTTTTTTAGCTCAACTGCTGCTTCGGGCGGTCGGCGACACTCGGGATGGCAACAATGGGGGCGGCAAATAATGTTATTATGTTCCAGGGGGCAGCAATCTCTGTTGGGAAATTTCCTAGATCCACCACTGGCTGTAGTTAGGCAGGGGGCGGCATAATCGGGATTGCACGCGGGCGCTCAAACAGCTAGCGGCGGGCCTGATAATAAACATCATGGATTATTATATTTTAGCAGTTAGCATTCGAAATTAAATATACTAATAGTGTGTGAATTAACTAATCGGTAATCAGCAGCTGGTAATATTATTTATTTATTAATGATTGTAACTACTGTCCTATACCCACTAAACTACAGTATTTTCACAAGCGATCAAAGCTAGCGTATGTAATTTAACCCAACCAAAACACTTACAGTGCCTGTACACCAAATCTGAGAGGCTCGGATTACGAGAAGAAATTATTACGCAAATTATTCCACTTCGATTTCCAATAACAAAGATACATATTGATTTGGTTCATCAATTCAATAAAATAAATACTCAGCATCTCCCGCCAAGCACTATCGATTCCATGTATTAGAGCCTAGCTGCAATTGCGAAAAAACTCTCCTTTTCACCACGTCTAGTAACTTGTGGGCAGTATAACGTCGGAATCAGTGCAGGTAGCCGAGGGCAGGTGTAACAGCCCCCACCTACTGGGTTTCTGTTGTGTGCTTTTGTCGTTGTGCGCCTATGTCGTATATCCAACTAAATAACAGTTTAATCATAGATGTACTTACCTTTAGAAATTATGAAATCCTGAAGTAAATTTTATGAACTTCCACTTATCACTAATAACGTAATAGTAAGACTAATGCTGTTGTGTAATGAAACCACTTTTGTAATTAGCAATAATAAGCAAATTGAGACAACAACGCGTTCTACTCGCGTGCTAAGGCCCAATTCACACAGAAGAGACGTGGCGCGGACTTCGGGCTGAGACATGGCGCGGACGCGGCGTATTTTGAAGTTGCTCCTATGGCGGAATTCACACACAGGCGGCGAGGCAACGGCGCGCCCCTTTGAGGTCCGCGCCTCGTCTCTAAGAAGTCTCTAGGGGCGCACCTAAAAAGCTAAGGACTATAAGTTTTTAAAGAACGAAAAAAATCGGTATATGGATTTTTTTTATTAATTGGGTATTTAACCCATTAATATTATTAATATTTTTCTCACACTTACAGCCGAAATGGCGCCCCTAAATTTTAGCGCCCCGGGCAAATGCCCGGTTTGCCCCCCCCCCCCCCTAGAGCGGGCCCTGTTCATGACATCCTCAGGATGAAAGTCAAATTTTTTAGTCTGCTCACTTCTAATTTCGCTTAAGCTCATCCTCCGATTTACAGTCACACATTTCTGATTGAGTGCCCCCAATGGTCTCACTAAACCAGTTACCTAAAATCTCTGTCTTTTCCAAATGCTCAGTAGCTTCTACTCCATCCTTATCAATACTTGTCTCAACATCCTCCCTTCCCCTCAGTTTTCTAACATAGCCATATAAATTGCTAGAAGCATCCATCAGTGGTCCCATGTCACCAGTAATATACATCTTAAACCCATCTTTAGCAACCTTCTTTGTTATTATTAATTACTTGTTTAGTCATTTTAAATATTCCCTACTACCCTGGTGTCTCTTAACTCTATTATATTCTCTTTTTTAACAAACTCTTTAACCTCCTCACCTCCCTATTATAGTACAAAGGTTCTCTAATTCTCTTTATTTTCCATTTTGGAATAAATATTTCTTCACCATTTCTTATTATCACCTTAAACTCTTCAAACCTTGACTCTACTGTACTTGGGCCATCATTCCACTTGCTGAAACTTTCCCTGAAATATCTCTTCAGTTTATAATTCCCCCTTCAATTTGGGTCACTGGTTTACTGAGTCCCCTAATATCCATCAGTACTGCATTATGATAACTTATTCCTTCAATTACCTGACACCCCATGTTTATTCTTCCAAGCCAACATTGATTTTTTCTTTTTTAACACCCCTTGGCAATCCTCAAATCAGGCAAAGCAGCAGATAATGCTTGAAGCTATCGACCCATTGCTTTACTCAGTGTTCGCTCTAAACTTCTAGAACACTTCCTTCTTAACCATAGTCAAGGAATAATAAATAACATAGCACCAACACACAGGCAGGTTTCAGGCTCAAATGAAGCTGTTGTGAACAAGTATTAGCATTGACATCATACAGTGAGGCTAGATTTCAGAAAAAGTTAAAAACATCAGTAGCTTTTGTAAATCTTACAGCACCATATGATTCGGTTTGGCTAAATGGACTATTACTTAAATTTAAAAAGCATGTACCCTGCAGAAAACTAACATTACTCCTGAAAAACATGCTGACAAACTGATATTTCAAGGTCACCATAAGGCAAAAGACAAGTAAATCATTCACAGTAAAAAATGTATTACCTTAAGGGTCAGTACTAGCTCCATTTCTTGTACACCACTGACATGCCGGAAATAGTCGGCATTGAATTCTGCTATGCTGATAACTTAGCTATCGCTGCCCAAAGCATACTTTCAAATGATTTGGAAACCTTTAATGTGTACTATATGAAGTGAAGGCTTTGTCCAAACCCAATGAAAACAAAAGTGCATGCATTTCATTTGAGCAATAGAATAGTACATCAGCAGCTCAAAGTGAACTTATGCAACCAAAGAGTGAAACATAATTTCTATCCTAAATATCTTGGTATCACCTTAGACCATTCCTTAACATTCAAAAAACATCTGAAAAACACAAGACAGAAACATAGAACATGGAACAACATCATGAGGTAGTTAGCTGGTACTTCGTGGGGAGCTGATGTGGACTCAATACAAACAACGACCCTCACCATGCTTTACCCTGTTGCTGAGTACTGTGCTCCAGTGTGACAACATAGTGCTCGCACCAGAAAAATTGACGTTCATCTGGATGAGTGTATGAGAGCAATAAATGGCCTTCTGGTTACATATCATTAGCAATATACCGCTTTCAGAGTTAAGATGCCAAGAAGCAACGGCACATGAGTGGACAAAATTACATCATCCTGACCATCCACAGGGTATCCCAATCCACAAGGTCCTAAATGACTTACCCCCTCCCCTCCCTTCCCGTCCCCACCCCCAACTTGTCTTAAATCCAGTATGGCTTGATATATTTGACTTCGATGTCAAGGAAAAATAGCGACAATGCTGGGACTCTGCGTCTGTGGAACATCAAAATATTGAAGATCCTAGAACTCCAATTCCTGGATTCCATCTGAAGAGGGACCAGAGAGTCAAACTAAACCCCTAAGAACAGGCCACACCAAATGCAACGCCGTGCTCCTGACTCCTGTCTGTGGAGCACCTTCCCATGTCAACATGTTTTCAGTGCTATAACTTCCTCCATAGCATAGCTGCAACAGCTGAACATCAATCTGTGAATGCTACCAACGTTCTTGTTGTTGTATATATTTATATGTATTACGTTAGTTGCTTAGCCATATGACAAATAATAAATAAAATAACCCAAAAAATCTAAGAACAGGCCACGCCAAATGCAACGCCATGCTCCTGACTCCTGTCTGTGGAGCACCTTCCCATGTCAACATGTTTTCAGTGCTACAACTTCCTCCATAGCATAGCTGCAACAGCTGAACATCAATTTGTGAATGCTACCAACGTTCTTGTTGTTGTATATATTTATATGTATTACGTTAGTTGCTTAGCCATATGACAAATAATAAATAAAATAACCCAAAAAATCTATATGTAGTAACTCACGGTCATGATCTATAAATGCTAGAGAACTGTTCTAATCTTTGCTAATGCCTCCACCAATTGCTTCTCTATCTCTTTAATACACCCTGTATCAGTAGAAACATCATTGTCTTGTACTCCTTCTTTTAACATGGACTCTTCCCTTATAAACACTTGTGATTTGTGTATCTCTATCAATTTTACAAATTTTATTACTTTATTCATTATACTTCTACAGTTCACCAATCACACTCTTATTGTTAGCTTTGAACGTATGTGCACACACAATGTCACCCCATGACTCAACATATCAGTCATGGTGTCACATTTTGTGTGCACACATATCCAGAACCAAATGGCTCATTCTCTATTACATGAAGAAGGATAATACCAAAATATTGTATTTGTGTGTCTGCCTTAGTGTTTTCTCTCGGTGCAGCCATCAACTTTGGTATGTGATGAATTAAATTTCCTTTCCTTTCCTTTATTGTTTATTGTTAGCTTTATAATATTTTCAGCATTAACCCTTGTTTTTCAAGTTGTACACTCGTCTGTTATTATTTCAACAGCTTCATCTGTTTCTTTAACACTTGTCCCCCTCCCCATCATGGATCTATAATCAGCATCCCTTTGATCAATTATTTTTTACCTCTCACCAGCAGCCCCTAATCTAAAAATACTCAGTCCTGACCCCATCATAACTGGAAGTGGGCACCCAAACAACGTTAGCTAACAACCCAGAAAGTCCTCCCGTCCCCCTTCAATTTAGTTGCAGGCCATGCTTAATGAAACCCCATCTACCAATAGTATTCACAGATATAGTACCTCTTCCAAGTAGCTTTTCTGTTGCCATGTTTACCCACCTCTCAGTGTGGTTAACTGTTGCTAATTATGGCAACTTAGAATCTGCACGATTTCCACCCTGGTATGCAACTCCTCCTTCACCACCTTCCTCAGGTCACTCAGTTTATACTGTAACTTCTGGTCCTTTCAGTTCCCACACCTTGTAAGCTACCTTACTCTCTATTTTCAATATTCAGTCGAAATCCAACGAAGTTTGAGGTTAACATTCGATACACGATACTATAGTTGAAATCGAGATAACAACATTTTAAGTTCAGAAAAGTAAATAAACAACACATAACAACCATAAATAAGAAGTTTCTAATAAAATATAAACCATAAACTTACCTAAATGAGCGTAAACCATAATAATTCTGAAGTAAAATGAACAGGTTTGGTTAAGCAACCATAGCACTAATATTCCACTAAATTAACCACTGTAAAGCACTTCAATAACAATAATTTCACTGTTTTATATTAAATTCACTAATAACTCGCAGTTCCAGACTAATTTAAAGCAGTAAATATGATTTTTAAAGCACTACCATATGGATTGAGTTCAATAATTAATTCCACCACATCTAAGTAGTTTCAGAGCTTTAAAAGTAGATTTAACCAAGCAAAATAACCGGCCAGTCAATATTCTTTAAGTTTCCAATAGCCATTAACTAATAAACAGAAGAAATAAATAAATTAAAATCCGTTTTTTAATGACGTCATAGAAACCGATTTGCAACTTGAATTCCTTTCTGACTAACATATTTCACGAACTAAAAACTTTTCTAAAGTACTTAAATTAAATAAAGGTACGATTTAAAATTAGTTTCAGACCATAACAGACTTTAAATAAAAAGTGAATATATTATTGCACCTTCCAGGAAATCAGTAAATTTTAGAAATTCAATAACTTTGGATATCCTTCACCGATTTAAAAGATTTTTACACCACTGAACTCAGCAGGAGCTGGGGAACACATTGAAAATAGTATAAACTTGATATTTTAAAATTTTGCAAATCCATATTTCGGATGTGATGTATCGCAATACTTTAAACAAATGTGCTTTTAGATTAACCAACTTTCAAAATTTATTTACACCGGTCTGGAAACTTTAAAACCATAACCAACCACATCACTACACTTGTCTTATTACGCTATTCATCTTGTGATTTTCTGGTAGTTTGTAGTTAGCAAAAAAAATTTCTAGATAGACTGTTGTCTAGGTCAGTAGGCCATTTTGACAAAAGGAAGCCCAGACAAGCTCTGGAGGCACTCGGTCGGAACATCTCGTGGAGTCAACACGTAACTCGTGTGTTAGTGGGTTTGAGAAAGCCCGGCTCGCGGTGGCTGATGGGAAACCGGAATTCGGGCATCATGGCTGACTGACGCCATTACTAACAGGATAGGCAACCAAAGAAATCCGAACTTTTCCGACATGTATTCATCGATGTGAACTTTTACTTTCATTCGGGGTGGTACGGTCTGTTCTGTTTCATGACTTGTGATCTTCGGCAAATGATTTTCTCCTATTGCCATTGCTAACTGTGACTTTATGTAAATTCTGTGAAAATTTTAAGAATATATACTTCAGTGATTCGGACTTCGACTTTCATTTCTTACTTAGTACCTTTCTTACAGGAGGTTAATCTGTAAGTGGCGGCCGTCTTCATCATACAGTTAGCATTCTCCAAGGTTTTTCATGGTCATAGAACTTTTCCCCAACTTTTGGTAACATGTTGGAAGACTTTAAGTTTAGGTGTACAAGCCGATACCGACCCCGATATCGATTACGACGCTAACAACCTCCCACTATCACTACTCTATGTTGTCCTTAGTGAAATCCCTACAAAGTAATCCTATAATCTGTACACATATTACACATGACAAATCTAATATTTTAACAAATGCTGATCATTTATTATTATTTGCGATGGAGCCAACACACTGGTGTTAATTGCCCTAGTCATCTAATTACCCCTTTTTATATATATATATGTATATTTAAATTTTCTTTTTATAATTAGAATGTTAAATTACTTCCCCATTTACTATTCTAATTTACAAATTTTAAATTCCTTAAGCGTTTTTGGTAAATTACTCATTACTACTCTTGGTAATTTGTTCCAATCCCTGACACCCTTACCAACAAAAGAAAATTTTCCCACTCTCTTTTGCATGAAATAGAGTGCAAGCTTGTGGCCATGGTCACCTTTCCCCTTCCATGCACTATTGCTAATTCTTTGACCAATATCCCTCCAAGTCTCATCACCAACATATGTCCTGTACATTCCCAACACTCTCTTTACCCTGCTCCTTTCCTCCAATGAGTCCCAATCCAGCTCCCTTTTTCATTTCAGTTACTGACTGTGTCCTACGATCAATTCCACAAACAAATCTAGCTGCTTTTCTTTGCACATCTTCCAACTCCTATATTTGATAACCAAAATGTTGGTCCCAAACTACACCACCATATTCAACCAATGGTCTGAGCAAAGTTTTGTAACCCAATTCCCTAACTTCTCTGGTACATCCTCTTATACCCTCTCCAGTAAATGAAGAATTTTGTTGAGTTTGTTATCATACATTATGCCAAGATATTTACAATTCAAGCTTTTAACAAGTAACTCTGACCCCACCCTATAATCATAATTAACCTTTATTTTTTGTCTGTGTACCTTATAAGCTGACTCTTCTTAGCATTTATCTTCATTCCATGCTGAGCTACCCATTTAGATATTCTATCCAGATCACCCTGTAGTTGTCCTGTCTTCACCTGTTTTGATCCTTGTATAGCATTATATCATCTGCAAAATACCTAGATTTTGACCGTAACTCATCAACACAAGTCATTCATTAGAATAATGAACAGCAACAGTCCCAATATACTACCCAGTGGCTCTCCCATCTTTACTCCCACCTCTTTTGATAATGTATTTCCTACTCTAACACTTTGATTTCTGGATTTTAAAAATTCCTCTACCCAGCAAGTAACTATTTCATCCAATCCAATAGATGTCAGTTTATTTAAAACCATTTTATGGCTTACTCTGTCAAATGCCTAAGAAAGAGCTAGTGCCACACTATCAACTTGGAATTCATTGTCCAATTCATCTGAAATATCTTGCATATAGCCTACCATCTGAGATTCATACAAATATCCTTGCCTAACGCCATGTTGTCGATCTGTAAACCAGTTTCTTTCTTCACAGACATTTCTTATATAATCAAATGTCAATCTCTCCAACATTTTGCCTATCACTGATGTCAAACTAATTTGCCTGTAATTTTCAACCCTATTTGTAACCCCTGCTTTATGAAACGGTACTACTATCACACTTTTACAATCCTCTGGTAAGCAGCAAGACTCCAAACTCATTTTAAATAAAATTTCAAGGTAAGGTACAATATCGTATCTCACAGTCTTTAATAATCTCTAGGAATATTATCTACACCAGCTCTTTACATTTTTTTAGATTTCTGAGTTTATTCATAATTTCATGAGGATTTATTTCAAATTTTGTAGTTTCCTTATTTATACTTTTAGGAAGAATCTTGTCTGATTCATTCTCCCCCCCCCCCCAATCTCAGGATGATTGTCCCCAGTTGTCTCACTAAACCAGTCACTCAATGTGTCTGCAATTTTACAATCCTCAGTGATTTAAACTCCATTCTTATCTACAATAGTCTGAATATCTTCCATTCCCCTCAGTTTTCTAATATAGCCATAGAAATTTCTAGATGCATCATTCAGTGATTCTCCTCATAAACCCATCCTTTTGTTCTCTCTTTGCTCTTATTAATTGCTTATTTAGTTGTTTTAAGTAATCCCTACTGCCTTTCTGTCTCTTAACTCTGTTGTGTTCTCGTCTCACTAGTCTCTTTAACATTCTCACCTCCCTATTGTAGTATGTAGGCTCTGTACTTCTCTTTATTTTCTGTAAAATGTGGTTATACTATTGTTTCCTAAGGAAAACATAAAAAAAATAACTTCAGAAATAAATTTGCTTCATAACATCTTCCTTTTTCTACCATTGATACTAAATTTTCACTATTGTTGCCACTTTCATTCATAATTGCAATAAACTTATTTCTTTCACTTAGCTAGTATCATAAAAATCTATACTTCTAGCAGTGGCGTAGCTAGGTCAACAAGGGCCCCGGTGCAAAAAATTTATTTTGGGCCCTCAGGCCAGACGGCCGACCTTTTTTTTGCTTTGTGTGCTGGTAGGGGCCCCCTGAACTGAGGATGGGGGCCCTTGAATTGTTCTTTAGGGGCCCCTGAGCAGTGATTGGGCCTCCCTGAGCAGCGAGGGCCCTTAGTGAGGGGCGCCTGTGTTCTCAGGGGCCCCTTAGACGACGAAAAAAAAAAGGTCGCCTGTTTGCCGTGAAGGCTCGTGGGCCCTCTAAACTGCGCTTGAGGGCCCCCCTAGAGGTGCGCTTAGGGGCACCTTGAGGTATGCTTGGGGGCCCCCTGAGCGTGAGGGCCCCGGTGCACTGCACCGCCTAGCCCCATAGTAGCTACGCCCCTGACTTCTAGTGCCTCAGTTTCATTTAAATTTTAAATTAGAAAGTGAAAAAATTCTCTTCTTGGTTTGTCGTAGATGTGGATGAATGTGAAACAAAACCTTGTGATCAGTTGTGCTTCAATACTGCAGGCAGCTTCCAGTGTGAATGCCGCTCAGGTTTCTCACTGCTTGGTGATGGGAGGTCATGTCGTAGCCAAGGTTAGTGTCTGTCAACAACCACTATTACTATTTCTAAATACAATATGTAGGGATATGAAATATATTTTATGAAAATAAGTAGAAGGCGTCAAAAGGTAATGTTAGTATAATAGTCATTTGTGAATATAAAGTACCATTGAGGAAAAAATAAGAAATACTGATTTTCTGAAATCAGAAATACTCATTTACATATCGGAACTCAAGCACAATCTCCCTATAGGTATTCAGGCATGTACACTGTTATTGAATGCTCTATAAGCTTAAATAAAATTGACACTACAAAAGTATACAAAAAAAAGTATGCTAACACATACATACAGTGATACAATTACTTCGGTAAATAATTTATCTAAAAGAACTATATACAGAAGTTTTCAACTGTATTCATTTCTATATTAATGTATACTAATTTTATAAATATCTTTGATGGTGTATAAAACTTTCTCAGGCCTCCCAACTGAAGAGTGTGTTAATCTTTCAGAAGATGAACACTTCTTTGAATAAAAGTAATTTGACTTCTACACTATAAATTTATATTAATTAGAAATTTTCTCGCTTTCTTAGATTAGGTGGAAATCAAATTTAGATCCATATATATATATATATACAATGAGCAGGAAAATGTTTTAAGGGAATAAAACAAAGAAGGATAGGGAAATATGACCCAACACTTACCACAGATGAAGCTGTATGGGAATGACAAAAAAAAAAAAAAAAAAAAAAAAAAAAACGCAAGAAATGTGCAATATTTCGGCGTATAACCTTATTCACCAGACTGCTGTCATCATGTACAGGTCTGGCTCTGCCTGATGTCTCACTTTTGCAAGAATAAGGCTGTACACCAAAATATTGCACATTTCTTGTGTTTGTTCTTTTTTGTGTTCATCTTACCCAGCCGCCTTCATCTGTGGTAAGTATTGGGTCATATTTCCCTATCCTTTCTTAGTTTATATATATATATATACATAAATTATGATATGGAAATAAACAACTGCTTCTCTCAGATGATGGCAGGAGTGCATGGACACAATAATTGGGTCTTTGGCCCTTCCTTTGCAGTGGATCATGGTGTAGGGAAGGTGCTGCACCCATCTTTTACTGCTGGATAAAAAATAAATATCAGATAATGACAATATTTCATGTGTTTGTGTTCATTTTGTATGTCTATACCATCTTGTCATCATCTGAGGAATGCAGTGGTTTATTTCCGTACCCCAATTTGTAACTCTAATTTGTTATCCAGTCTCTATTGTTACCTTACAGCTATGTATTACAAGGAAATAAAAGGTGCTGAATAGCGAACAATGTTAACAATTAGGTTGAAGGAATGAACCAATGCTACCACAGACAATGGCAGGATGTTGTCAAAACATAAAAAGGACTCAAACACACATGAAACATTCCAATTATCAGGCATACAACCCATCTTGAGCATAAAACATAGTGAACATAAGGCCAATTGTTATGATTAGTGGCAGTTGAGTTGAGGGAACGGATGGAGGCATGTTCAAAAATGGATAGAAGTGAAGTCAATTCATGGTAATGAGTTGAATAAAATATACCTGAGGTTTGAAAACTTACTAATATATTCATTTAAATATATATATATATATATCACAGATGGGAAAAAATGAGCTGATAACAAATATATCAAAAATAAAATTAACACTAATTCAGAAAAATATGAAATTAAACATCACCTCTTGTTCGTGGTGTTTTTATGCCACAGGATGGAAGTTGTAACTGATTTGGGAAGGTTGAATATTTAAAGGGATAATTTTAAGTTGAAACCTGATGGCTGCCTGGAGTCCAGTTTGTACTGATAGCCCAGCTTCTACCTTCTGTGTTCAGACTGGCTGCTGCTGTTTGGAAGGGATTTGATAGCATAGATGGTGAAACAGAAATTGAAATTAATTGTTTCATGTGAGGTAGCATCAGCTGCTACTGGATTTTCTGGTCTAATACTATTTTTCTGTGGCCGATTGTTCTTACTGACAGTTGATTAGTGACCAGATCCAGATAGTAGAACAGACAGTAATTCCAATTTAGCTGGTAAATGGCATAGGAGGTTGCTCAGGTTACATGTCCAATAATGACAAAGCTTTCACCTGTGGCAGGAATGGTGAAAGTGGCGGAAGCAAGTTGAATGTTACACATCTTGCAGCATATTCTGTTGCATAGGAAGTAGCCATGGGACTAACAGTGGTACAAGGATAAAAGTATTTTATGGACTAGTAGCTTTGGGGGTCTAGTGAAGTATGGTCTGGGAGGGGCGGGGAGGATTTTCAGGAGGAGAAATCCAATTTCAGAGCAGGCTTGAAGGAAATAATTGCCCTGCCATAAGATTCGACTGTAGAATTTGAGGCCTGGGAAGTAGTATGTGACCACAACTGGAGTATGTTTGGTTTTAGAGGGTTTAGAGTGGTTGTTGGGTCATGCAGATTGTGATGTGGCATGAGATCATTGTTTTTAATCTGATGGATAATTGCAGTATATCAGCACTTGAGAGATGTTGTTGGAATAGTGTGTGACAAACTGCTGCTCAGATCATATAAAATTGCCATAAATACCAAGGCTGTAAGGGATGCAGAATTTAGTGTGATAAAGATGGCAACTATCAAAATGGAGATACTGTTATAGTTTAGTAGGTTTGATGTTCACATAGGAACTAAGGTAATTATTAAAGAGGGATGTATTCACATTCATGAAAGTGACCTGAGTGTAAGAATATGACTATGTGATGCTCAGGGTATTACAACAATTAAGGTTGTCAAAAAAATCAACAATGAACCTTAACCACATGAAGGGTTTCAAGTGCACTTAATCAAAAAAAAAAGCTTTCCCAGATGACCAAGGTAAAGGTTAGCATAAAAAGGAACTGTACAGGTACCAATGGTGGTGCCACAGATTAATTATATATACTACCATTGAAGGAAAATTAGTTATTATTAAGTAAAAAGTGGGACAGAGTGGTGAGGAAAGATGTGCCCTGGAGGCTATAGTGAGAGTGTTCATCTGAGAAATGTTCTATTGTGCTGATCCATGGCAGTGAGGAATGTTGGTGTACAAAAAGATGTTAACATCAATGATAACCAGGATGGAGTCTATAGACAATGGTTTGGGGACTGTAGAAAGATGGAGAAGAAAGTGTTGTGTATTCATGATATGAAAGGGCACCTGACTTATGGGTTGTACAATCACTTGCAAATTAATCTGAACACAACAGTAATATAGACATTTTTTTATTTTTTTTGCCCTTATTCATCTAATAAAGATCTTTCATCTTTTGTAATAGCTATTATGTCCTCAGGCCCGCCGCTAGCTGTTTGAATGCCCGTGTGCAATACCGATTTTGCCACCCCCTGTCTAACTACAGCCAGTGGTGAATCTGGGAGTTTTCCGAACCGGGTCAAAAAACTGTGGGATTGCCGCCCCTTCGAACATTATTTGCCGCCCCCATTGTTGATTGTTACCACCCCGAGTGGTCGCCGGCCGCCTGAAGGAGCAGTTGAGCTAAAAAAAAAAAAAGGACCCGCTACGTAAGTTTCGTCGCGGCGACAATGGATTGGCCACCCGTGTGCAGCACACGCCTTGCACACCTGCTTATCGCGGGCCTGGGCCTGTATGTCCTTCTTTCTGTTGCTTAACTGATTTGGCACAAACTATGAGCACATACTTTTAAGTTTATAAGCATGAAACTACACTCTAACCATTTATACTTTTAAGGAACAATCAAGTTTTCCTAGTCTCCTTTTGCATATAGTACATGTTTTTTCTATGGGATTAATGTCAGAGGTGTTCCCTGGTCACTCTAAGACATGAATATTAGTATCCCTAAATAATTATTTCACTTTCTTTGAAGGGTGACAAGGAACCAAATACTGCTGAAAATTTCGATCATCATCTGGGAACATATCCTGCAACTCACAAACAGTTCTCATTTCCAGTGGATGGCTGTACTGCTCAGTTTTCATTATCCCATTGACTGGTACTAATGGTCCCAGCCAGTCATATGTAAAACATCCCCAAAATATCTTTTTCACAGGACATTTCGTGGTCTTTAGAAATGGTGCTTCACTCAGTGCAAGTATTGAAACCTCTGCCTCTATACTTCTAATGTCCTACTGTTGAATACCGATGACTATGAGCCAACAAGAGATGTTTCATAAGCATTTCACCTGTTGGAAGGTGTTTCCTAACAGATTTGCAGACCTTCCTTCCAGCAGAAGTCTGTGAAGAACTTTAGACACATGCAAATTCATTCCCTTTTCCCCTCATTCGTGAGTCTAGTCAACAGCAGTGAGTCTGGAGCTTAATTCACTATCTTTGAGATGAAGGTAGTCATCAGTTTTTCTTCCAACAGTTTCTATTTCTCTTCAGGGAAATCGAGCAACTTTTTTTTGCTGCTGGATAATTCTAAATGTAGTGCCAATACCAACACCAAACTTAGTAGCTAACTCTCTTTGTTTCACAGAAATATTCTGAGATAATGCTGGGAGTTGTAACCATTGAAAACATTCACCACAAAACTCACAAAGAAAACTAACAAAAATCCTCATAAGTAGCACATATTCAAATAAATAGACTTCTAACCTAAAACAGACATTACAGAGTGTAATTACCAATTAATCAAAGTGCAAACAATGCACAAAAAGATCAGGAGCTAATAATAAGAAATTGTAGCATATTGTTGTCAAACATTGTGAAAATTAGAATAAAAATACTTGTTGAAGACTTGAAATGTAAATATCTTAGCATTACATTTAATAACAAGCTTAACTTGGCAGGACACATTGGACAGGTGGTAGGAAAAGGTTTCAAAATTCTGCACTTGTTGGAGAGAGTGATGAAGGGGTGTACGAAAGAAGTAAAGGAACTGGGTTACAAAACTTTGGTCAGAGCATTGCTCAAATATGGTAGTTTAGTATGGGACCCACATTTTGAGTATCAAATACAAGAGTTGGAGAGGGTGCAAAAAAGGGCTGCTTGATTTGTTTCTGGAAATTATTGCAGGATGCAATCGGTAACAGATATAATAAAAAAAAAAAAGCTGGAATGGGATTAATTGCAAGACAGGAGTAGAGTGAGGAGGGTCATAGGAGTGTACAAGGCATATATTGGAGTAAGAACTGAGACCTAGGAGGGGCCAATTGAGTGGTTTTAATTTTTCAATCTTATTGCTGACAAATGGTGTGGAATAAAAGGTGAGGGATCAGCAGATCTGATATGAAATGGAGTTTCAGTAGTAAGACCGCAGGAAACACATCCCAAGTCAAAGTAAAAATCAAGAATAGATCTATGGCTGAAATTCAATGAAAACTCGTTGTTAAAAATTTTTTATAACAGCACAAAAAAGTTGCAGTTCATTTCAAAATGATGGAAAGATATGGGGAGCTAATATTTACAATAGTAAAAAACATAAAACCAATCAGAATTGAGATCAATATAGCACAGGTTGATAAAATGTTTCGGAGGACCAGAGGATAGATTTTTGTTATGCTCTTCTTAGGTGGAATTGAGATACATCATGCTTCAGTATTTAGTGCAATGTGTGGAGTGTCTAAAGGCTTGAGCCAAATAGTTGGCACATTTAGTGTACATTTAATATAAATTGAAACCATGAGGGACTGAATAAAGTTTCTAGTGACATACATCATAAATGGGAAAAGGTTTTGTAGTTATATTCTAACTGGATGTAAGATTTAATTTTTACTGGAGTAGAACATGTTTTGTCACAGGCAAGGATGTTACAATTGCTGATGGAAAAGTCGTAAAATCCATTTCCTTTTATTTTATTTGGCAGCTTTCTTAGAACACAGGCAAATAATTAAGACAAATTTGATGGCAAACCATTTTGAAGACATTAACCACAATAATCACTATGTCATCCAAGTAATGGTGCAATTCTGCTTCATCACAATACATCAGTAGCTAAGCATATTCATGTAGCAGTATTAACTATTAATCCTACACTTTCCCTATACCTACCAGTATTTTTCTTTAATGAAATACTACGTCTTACAGAATTTTCATTGCAGGTTTTCTAAAATCAATATAACTGCAACAAAATATTTTGAAAAGGTGTCAAAACTTTTTCCTATCTGAAAATGAGGTAGGTGTTACTACTGTCTCCATAATTTTACTAAGAAATAATGCCTCACTTTCTGCACACTATAATACAACCAATTCTTATTATTTTCCTGACCAAAGGGTCAATACATTTTGTAACTGTATACTACTTAGCATTACATTTTGCAAATGTCAGCAATAAGAAGTTTAATGTAAGTCTCATAACAAGGTTCTGTTTGTTTCAAATGCCAGTAATTTAATTATCAACATTTAACACATTCCATAAAATCCCATCTGGCATTGTAGTAAAAACAATATTTATTTGTTACAAAAATAACAAAAGTTAGTGGTGTATTCAAATTCCATAAGTATAGCTCATAGTTAAAAATTGTTGTCTGCATAGTTGCATTTTTCTTTTTTACTCAGCTTTGTAATTAATTCATATCAGAATTATTAAACATAACTGAGAACCTGTTTTAGGAAACATCACAGCTACTGAAGCAAGAGACTTAATGGATTTTGAATTCATTTCTGAGAGACTAGATGAAAGGGTGACAGCAATTGAAAAGGTATACATTGTCCCATTTTTTAAATAAAAAATATTTTTATATTCCAATGTAAAAAAAAGTTTTGTCCTTTATCATTTTCAACACAAAATGTGATTTATTGTCATCCTCACTAAAGACTGCTTTCAATCTTTTCTCTATCAATATTTAATTTATCAAATTATAACATTTAGTTTTTATCTTTTACTTAATATAAAATCCTTCAATTTGCACTCAGGTATGAAATAGCTAAGATAACTTTAAAAGTCTTCTGATTTCTGTCTGATAACAATTTCATTTTAATCCAGTAAACATCTCTGTAAAATTCTCTACAGGCTGCAGAAATTTGCTTGAACATTTTTTGTCCACCTTAACCATTTTTCCCACACATCTTATTTTAGATATATGCAAATGTCTCAGAAAAATGGAATACTGTCTTGACAGCAACAATGGAGTGGGAAAAAATGCTGTGGGGTGATATTAATATGGAAAGGAAAAATAAAGTTAACCAAAGACAAAGGGTTGACAGATTCATATGGCAGTGTTGATTATGGGTTCCTGTGACAGCTGAGCCACATAATTATATTTTCATGAGTAAGGGCACAGCCCGAACTAGTGTGTTTTATGTAGAGTGCCTTTTGCCTTCGTGGAGCCATATTGATGCTGCCTTCCTCCCTTCAATGTTGAGATTTCCAGCTTTATTATTATCCTTCCTTTCCATACAAAAATCATCTTTATTAACTTTCATACTAAACTGTGTAAAGAAAAATTGCCATGCCTGGTATTGTGATCAATGGCAATTACAATCAAGTTTGTTATTTTCATTATTATTATTATTAGGGTTTGGATCTATATGACCAAACAATAAAGAAATTTGCATAGGACTTTGAAAAAGAGTAAATATTATCCAAAAATTAAATTTACAATGCAGCAAAATATGCTCAGTTACAAATTTATTTTATCTAGAAGTGTCACTTTCATGTAGACAACATAATTTGCTCACTGTGCCATTGGGAGATAAAATTTTTTCCAAAATCTTTTTCATGTTCCTGCAAAAGAATAAGTTACTAATATTTTATCCATGATGGATCAGTGGAACTCCGTGACTGTTATATCAAAATTGATGGTAAAGAAAACAGCAACCAGTCACATTTGTAAATATGTTTATTACACCATTACCGGTTTCGGGCAAAGTTGCCCATCATCAGATGGTTTGCATTAACTTCACATCTGCAGATGCAAATTACAGCGCATTTGTGCATCCTATAATGTTGAAAATAATGTGACTGGTTGCTGTTTTCTTTACCATCAATTTCAATAAGTTACTAGATTTTTACTTTTAAAAATTGGGAATTTATTATGAATTTGTTGTGTACATACTGTTGTTCATTCTTGTTTCATGCCAGCATTGCAGTATATCACCAAATGCATCTTGATGTTTTTGAATAAGAATTTTCTCCTATTGTCATTTAAAACTGTCTTGTACTGAGAGAAGCTTCACAAGATGTCACAGGAGCATAATTAAACAGAGTCAAGTCACTGCAACTTAATTGTAAATCACCTTCACAACTATGTTAAGTGTCACTAATTTTACAAATTGTTTTATGTCCAATATTTCCACTTGACACTTTATCAAGCTTGTTCTTTAGCGAACTAGCTATCTGACCCCTGCTTGACCTATCTCGGTTTCCAAATTTTTAATGACTGCTGAATTGTCGAGATTAAAAGGCAAGTTTAACATTAACGTTAGAGAGTGACAATAATGTATAACTTTAATTTTTGTCTGATGAATTCTGGCGAACTCAGTAACAATTAGTTTTGTTTTTTCCTCCAATGTATAATAGGAGTACATTTATTAACTCTTAACATGTATAACTTCTAGTGAAATTCCGGTACTATTTTAAAAAAAAAAAAATTTAAAGTATTTTCTTCAAAATATTTAATTTAATTGCAATGGAGCACACACTCCGGTGGCAACCACCTACATTTTCCATCAACTAATTTTAACTTTAAATTCTTTCAACATTTTCGGTAAATTATTCATCATTTCCCTTGGTAACTTATTCTAATCCCTGACACCCTTACCTAATAAAGAGAATCTTCCCATACCCTTGTGCCTGAAATCGAGTGCCAGCTTGTGATCATGGTCATCTTTTCCCTTCCATGCACTACTTTCTATACCTTCTCCAATATCTTTCCATGCCTCATCACCAGTGTTAAATGTTAGGAAACTTTAATTACATTTTCTCAAATTAAAAAACCTTCTGAATTTTTTGTACATTTAAAATTTTTGTAAGAGACATTCAAAAAAAATTTATTAACATAGCTAACAAAGATAACTGAATTTGTTTAAAAGAATTTTTGAACAGTTTGGTGACCTTATAAAAATATTTTGGACAGAATAAGGAATGAAGTGATTAGACACACCATAAAAGAGGAACCCCTACAGGAAAGGGTAGAGAGGACCAAACTGAGATGGTATGGACATGTCAAGAGAATGGAGGCTCAGAGAATCACAAGAAAAATTCATGAAATTAAGATGCATGGTAAACGACCCAGAGGAAGACCAAGAGATGGATGGCTAAAAGGAGTGGAGGACGGTGTACGGAAGAGAGGAGAGGAGTGGAACAAAGTGGTGACAGAGAGGTGGGGGGATGAAAGAAGCAAATGAAGAGGCTTGTGTATAAAGCAGACCCAGCCAGAGGCTGGAAACTGTTGAGGATGATATGATGATGACATTCAATTTCAGACTGCTTCTGTAACATTTGTAGATACAAATTTCTAGCAGCAAACACATACTGTATTGGATATATTTTTTTGTTTATTCTTGAGCCTATGATTACACTGAGATGCAATGTGTTTAGCTTATTGTGTTCACGCCATAACTACCTTCATCCCCTGACACTTCTCTTACTGCTACAGCCAGCAATGTTCTACACCACTTCTACATCTCCTTTGACACATCTTTATTGCACTTCGGCTACGGTTTCCACTACTAAAAACTTCCTATCTCACTACCATGAAATCGTTGAATGCTGTCTTCCATACAAGGGCAGAGGCCCTACTTCAACCACATTTTTTGGGACTTTGGAGGCTACTGTGAACCTATGTTACCTGTATCTAACTACTCTTCGTTCCAATCACTAAACAATTCTGAAGTCTGAACCATTTTTTTAGAAACACCCTTGAAATAAGAAGTAAAAGGTAAAGACTGGAAAATATATATAATTAAAAGAACCATTTCAATACTTTAGACCCTTCTCCCTTAGTTGATAAGGTAACATGTTCCCCATCCTATCCTTTGGGACTAAAATATTTATATCTAATATTGAAATGAATGATAAAATCAGGAGTGCAACAGAAACAAAACAAAAAAAAACACTCCACACCACAAACAAAATCACAATATTCATTCTATGATCTTCTTCATAGACATATGTGACTAAGCTCACGCAAGTGCCCACAATCTCCACAGCCACATGAAACAAATATATAGACTATGAATTACACATTTGATTAGGAAAATAACCATCACTTACCACAATTGAAGGTAGGACTGTGATGAAACATGGACATACACATACACACACTGAGCACTGAAATCTTCAGATCTTGGCCCATCATGTGTCCATATTTTGACCCCAACCTGCATGAAACTCTGGTAAGCAGTGGTTATTCTCCTATCGAAATATTTAATTTGTCCCACTGTTAAACACCCATTTCTCCCCCAGCAATATATAAATATATATAGTAAACAATGAAATAATAGGCAATAAGTAATGAAAAGGAATTACAAATTAGTATAGGGAAATGAATCCCACTTATTTTAGATGATGTTTGTGTGGCGTGAACACAAATAAACAGACAAAACATACATGCTATTGGAATTTTCTGGTCATAGCCCTTTATCAACAAGAGAACATTGTGGAGAGAGAGAAATTGTAAGGGAACAAAGTCACTAGTAACTGGATACATTAAACATTGGGATACGAGAATAACCACCTTTACCAAAGCTGAAGATTGTCACAGAGTCGAAATATGGATAGAAGCATACACACACAGATTGTTGAAATTTTTTGGTTTATATCCCTTCTTCAACAATAGACTGAGGTAGTTGCATAATAGAGACCAACAGCTAACTGTTATCTGCCAGCTTCCATCATGCAGCTACCTCGCACAGGGCCGACGCTAGGAATTTCGGGCCCGGACATCAGCCGGCGGGGCCCGGGTACTTTTGACCCGCTTACCCCCCCTAACGCCGACCCTGACCTCGCAGTATTACTGAAGGGATATAATTTAATTTAATTGCGATGAACCACTTACTCAGGTTACATTTCCCTACACATCCATTTTCCCTTTCCTTTTCCCATCTAATTTTGCCCTCTACTAATTTCAACTTTAAGTTCTTTTAAGACCTGAACATTTCAAGGCTGTATGTGTGTAAATGTCTATCCGTGATTTCACCCCATGGCAACCTTCAATGATGTTAAGTGGAGAATAATCAGTTCAAATATTTATTATATATTAAATGGTGTATGTGTTTCAGCTATACTCAAGACTTAGCCATCAACCAGTATTTATCAGGCATGGAAAGATATTGCAATAGGTATGAAAAGTAGTGCATGGAAGGGAAAAGATGACGGTGGCCACAAGCTGGCACTCGATTTCAGGCACAAGGGTGTAGGAAGATTCTCTTTTTTAGGTAAGGGTGTCAGGGATTGGAATGAGTTACCAAGAGAAATGATGAATAATTTACCGAAAACTTTGAAAGAATTTAAACATAAAATTTGTAGAGGGCAAATGTAGGTAGGTGCAGGATAGGGGGAAGATGGGTGTGTAGGGAAATTGCCACTGGAGCCTGTGCTCCATTGCAATTAAATTAAATTAAATCTATGTTTTTAACTTATGAGAAAATTAAAGTGAAAAAACTAGGATTAATAACATTAGAGATTTTCTGATATGCATCATTTTATGATAAAAAAATGTACACATTTATTCCTTGGGAACTGAGGATGTTTTGATTGAGGTTGAAATTTACATTTCATTTTTAAAAAATAGGTGAAGAGAATGAGGGAAAACATAATAACAATTAAAGGAACAATACCTTGCCACAAATGATACCAAGTCAGCACTAATACACAAGGTACAATGTTATTTTCGTGATTTAACACACCATCCATATAACAATATAATTTACACTGGGTAGAAGTAATACATAAACTAAATAGCCAATAAATCAAGAAACTATGGTACTGCAAGGCAACAATCATTTGCAAAATTGTTGGTTCGGTTTGATTAGATATGTTCACTCTGATCCCATGTGAGAACAATCTCAAGGATGTGGAATAGAATATGAACTCATTCTTAAAATTAAAAACACTATCAATTAATGAATAAATGCACATTATTTAACATCACAAATCCACATAATTTCCTATGTTAATTAGTAAATGACGCCAATACCTAAGTGATATTTACACGGGAATTTTGTGCAACTTCTTTCTTTCAATTCACACATAACATTATCTCTCTTCTTAGTTTCATGTTCATGATAAACTGATTACATCTTTTATACATTAAGTATTAACTGAGTTGAGCAATAAATTTATTTTCTTTGTAGTACAGGATCACATACTTAATATCAAACAATTTAATTACTATATTAAAATAACATAAGTGTCAGTTTTCATATTGTGTGCAATGGCTCTGTTGCATTTTGCAGAAACAGAGACTGTCACCGTAACTCGGAGGCATTTTCGTGTTCACGTTTGTGTAGAGACCTTCACTTGTTTCCTCTCAGTCCAGACCTACCACATGAATCATGTAGCAGGTCTGGATGTGTACATATCATTCCTTTGCTACATGTCTCACCACCAACATGGTGAAGGTTATTCATCGAAATATCAGAAAGCATCTTTATGTTTTTATACTTGTTTGGCCCTTCTGCCTCCATCTGTGGTATGTGATTGGGTCACCCCCCCCCCTCTTTACTGAAAATATGACTGTAACAAAGAAAGTTATTGCAAGAAATCAGGACTAGAGACTAAGTTTGTTCATTCTCTAACCAAGAAAATATTGTGTTACATGACACTTGGTTTTGAATTGAAGCATTTTTTTAGTACAATTTCAGAACATGATACAGAAGAAACTACTTACATGTGGTTCATCTTGATAACATAGTGCTCTCAAAAACAATGTAAATAAAAAAGTTCCTTGTATCTCATGCTGTACCACAGAATTCTAGTTAAATTTATGGTCCATGCTGCATAGATCACTAAACATGTGCAACATTATTCATCACTATCAAGCCAACTTACAAAACCAATGTAACTAAAACATAAATACTAAAATCTTCAATGTTTAATCTGTACCACAGATGTTATTTGTAATTCTCATCCAGGCAGCATTCTTACTGAAACACTATCACTACTAATATTGTTGCCTGATTACCAGTATATGTTACTGTCTTCCACAAATATCACACATATTCCCCTTCCTCCCTCACCTCCCGCCCCCCCCCCCCCCCCCCCGCACTGTTATCTAACATGAATAGAAAATTCCATATGCTTACATTAATAACAGCAAAGGATCAAAATTTAATTGCTCAGTGCCACTCATGATAAGTTTGCAACCTCACCTAAATTTATATACAGCCGAGATATGCATTGCTTTCTGTTTCGTAAATACCATTCAAAATTAGACTCCTGACCCTACATTGATACTGTGATATTTTAATTTACCTAACAAAGAATTCATTATGTTTATTCCTAATGTGTTAATCAACTTTTCTGATATTGTGTTAAAAAAAAAAAATCTTTTTTACAAGAGACACTAATGAGCACATATATCTGAAAGGATGTGGTACTCATGCGAAACAGTGCCACCCATTACACCCGTTTTAGCAGCAACTCTGCAACATTCAATCCCAAGTTTCTTAAATATGTTTTTATATGCTTCAGTCACTTCGCTATAAGTCAGTTTTGCATTGTCAACAGATGTATCAAATGAATAAAGATCTTTCATAATGAATTCCCTTCCTCTCAACAGTCCTAACCGAGGTTTAATTTCATCTCGAAATTTACTCCCTATCTGATACAGAAGTAGGGGGAAATTGTGATGAGATAGCTGTGGAACTGATGCCAGAAGTTGTGTTACTGATTCTTCATGAGTTGGGCTGAGAACAAATTCTTTATCATGACTATCTTTAAGTGTAAACAGTTCATCTATTGACCGTCTCCCTTATGACTCTTAGAAGAATTTCTGTCGTACTTTATTTCTGCATTTTTGGGTACCACATTTACTGGTTGAAATAGTCTCGAGACAGAAGTTTTCAACTTTTTCATATTTGACGAACAATTTCTCACTAGTTAACGTTTGATCCAATCCATATGTCACAAAAACGTACAATGAGCACAAAAAAGGTAAAATACAAGATTTAAAATGTAAACATTAAAAAGTACTGAGCATGAATGTCAAAGGATTTGGGATCAAAGTGAACAAATTATTTCTGAGATTTTAAACATTCTCAATAGCTTTAACATATTTCCACAAGATTTTTAGGACCCATCAACACACATAATTCATATTTGTCTTCATACCCTGAATACCACTTTCAATATATTCAAATATCACAAAAGATTATTTCACATGATATTGGTGAATAGAACTAGATGAAAAAGAAAATACCTCACCCAAAGCTCATTTACAGACATAGCTGCACATAAACAATTTAAAAAATAAGTTGCAGATATTTTGTAGTTTAAATTATGATCAAGTGCTTTCCTATGTCTTAAATAGACTGGCTTGAATATTTTATATCAATATATATAGCTAACCTATCGGATGTAGTGAATTGCCTTCAGAGTGTAAATACTTTAATATCTGTACGAAAATATTATCGTTTACACAATCAAGAGCCTTTGAAGGGTCACATGATATTCATATAGGTGATAGTTTCTTATCAACTGGTTCTAAAATATTTTAAGATTAAAAATAGCTTCCTCAGCTGTGAAACATTTTCTTGTTCATCAGATTACCCATATATCACTATCTCAAAAAATAAAAAAAAATAAACAGATAGAGAGAGTTACTAGTAAACTTAGGTGGTAAGAAACAAAACCTAATTTATTACCTGTATAAAAAGAAAAATATTTTTACAAATGCATACCGTACTGAAGCTCACTTATCAAAACTCCCTGAAGAAATGATATGTTATATAAGCAGTTTACCATATTGCACAACATTTTGCTCTAGTCTGTCAATAATCTATGATTGATCATATCACTGGAGCACTTGGATTTAAAATACAAAAATTTTCTCTGGGACTATCAGAATTTATTTCATCATCACTGATCATTCAAATTTAATTTAAAGTACTGTATACTGAGCCATACTGAACTACTTACAGTTAGTACTCATTATTATCCACTACCGATTAAAAATGTTTATTAAAATATCAACAACTTAGATATTGTTTGGCAATGTACCCTTAATTTTTCAATTACTTTGAACAGTTCCTGTCCTTATTGTAATGTAGTTGGCTTTATAGACAACTGGAAACAAGGGGAGAATGGTTGGTATCAGTTTGGATAGGTTACCAAAAGTAACACTGCCCCAAAAGATAATACTATCTGGTGTAGGAGAGAACATAACAATTACATTGGTGGTAGTCTCAGTATCGTATGAATTTTCTAAAGGGAATTATGCAAAATCTTAGAATCAGAACAGTGGAGCCTCGAGGTGTCAGATGTTGCAAGAAGCCAATGTATTTATGTAGGTATGAAAGAATGATAGTCAATGAATTAAGATACAAGAATGAAAGTAATGGATCTTTGTTTGGAAGTCCAAAATATGGCTACAAACAGAATTTAGAGTAAACATGGCAAGTTTCAATGTAGTTTTTCATTAAAGAAAAAAAAATGACAAATTGCAAGTAAAACTGGTAATTGAAATAAAATTGTGTCAGATTAAAGATCTTTTTGTGGAAAGAAGAGGACAGTAGTTTGAGATCGTTGGGTTGAATGGAAGTATTTTTAAAGTAATTTCAAAGTGAGAGTTCTTAATGCATTGGGATCAATCAGATCCTCCAGAAATCATAATACTGTTAGCAAAATAAAGACTAGAAAGGCAAAACTGAAATAGGAAACATTTCTGGGAGGCACTCTATTTTTATGAAGTACTGTACTGTACAGTACTCTATTTTTTTTATATATAAGTTTCAATCAAAACAACCCGCCACCTATATAAGAAATTTAATTTCAAATTATTTAATCTGAATTTAATAACGGCAGTCAATGAGAAAATGAAACTTTGAACGATTATATCTCTCTTATTAAAGGCATTTAGAGGGGAGCGAGTAACATGAAACAATTCATAAAAATATTTAGAATTTCCTGACGTTAGAACAAATATGCTAGAACACACAGTTTTGACACTAAATCTAAAAGATAGGTTTTCAGACTTCAGAAATTAATAATGAGGAAATGAAAGCAGATAAGAGAAAAATTATAAGGACATAAAGTACTTAGAATAAAAAGTTCTACATTATCACAAAGTTTCATGAAAGCTGATAAATCTTTCGGAAAATCTGTTGCAACTAAAGCCAAAGGGCAAAAAAGGCGGCGACAGATGCCAGACAACACATGGCAAGCTGCAGACCCATGGCAAGGTCAGTCAAGCCGGCCTCACCTAAGCGTCCCTCAGGGGCGACACTGTATAAGAAATTCAAGAGGAGGACTGGTCCACTTTCAATTTCAACATTGCAAGGGTGAGGACGCGTAAAGAGTGTGACTGTTAAGGACAGTGGAGGGCTGTAGGCTAGCCTCCTAGAGGTTAATCATGAGTAGTTGAACTTGGAAGATTCGTACAACAGTTGTTTTGATTTTGAAATTAATATTTAGTAAACGAACTTCTTTTCTGTAATTTAATTTATCAGTAAGGAAAACTTTTTCTGGGAGAGGGGGTTTCAATGTGAAGTTAATTTTTATTGTGATTGAATGGAGTGTAGATAATTTTCATGGCATTAATTTGCAATTTTTTAAATGAATTCTTACCGTAAACAATTTCTGTTATCAGAGTAGTGATGCTTGAGGACTTTGAACAATAAAATACTGGACTTTATAACCAATTCTGTGTTTTGAATAAACATTTAATATTTCCCCTTAACTGGATGTTTTTACTATCAAATTATTCGGGTGGTGACCGGTTAAAACAATATTTTAGAAGTAGAACAATTAAAAAATTAAAATAAGCAATTTCCAGTTTGAGAAATAATTATACCCTCTCATGAGACCCGTAAAGCAAATATTTTTTTACACTTGTATTATCCCACATTTTTAATTTTTTTTGGAAGGCTCTTTGATCATTTAATAATGGTAAATCATTTTAGACCCTTTAATACATATGCCAGTGAGTCACAAGCTGGAACTGATTATGAGAGTGAAGTGACAAATCAAAGTCATGACATAAATGACTTATTTGTCACATACCACCTATTAAAAAATTTAAAAAATATTTGTGGCTGTTAGACTTCATTTAGAAAATTAGGGTTTTAGGTTAGATTAGATACGTTCACTTTGATCCCATGTGAGAATAATCTCAGGGATGTACAGTTACTAACAAAAAATCAGTAATATCACCCACTACTGCTAACTGGTTAGTTACTTAAAAACCCATTAGTATAATCAATTTCCATTGTAAACTGCAAATGTGTATCATCTGACATTAGCTACTAAATGTGAATACAGTTTCCAGATAATGTAATTGTTCCATACATCAAATATATAGTAGACTATAGATAGTATTTTCTCAGTCATCCTTAGTTACTATAGTCCAAGAAGGAAATTCTTTCTCAGAGTAAAATGGTTTCTGAAGCAAAAATTATTTCAGTTTGGTTTAAAGTTGTTAGGTTTTCATGGATAACATTTTATTTCTTGTGGTAGGACAAAGAAGCTCCAGTGAATGTTATCCATTTCTTTGCAACTGACAATGACGTGTATTCTTTGTGAATGTTATATTTATTCCTAACATTATAACTAAGTAAGATAGAAGTGTTCAGAATTTTCCACTATAAAAGATAGAACGCAATATACTGTGTTGTCACTGTAAGTACACCCTGATTTCTAAACAGATTTTTGCACAATGTCCATGAGCTTAATCAACAAATAATTCTTGCAATTTTTGTCAAAAATATATGAGAAAATATTTTACATTATACTTTGTGTTTTCTAACCAATTTTAACTGCAGATGTATGCGAGCAATGTATGAATTTTATGGTTTCAGAAAATGGCTCTACATGAATTAGATTCAGAACAAATTTCGTTTACATCCCTGTCAGAAATGAACAACAAAATGGTGACAATAATGGAAAGTGTGACGGAATTACAAAATCAACTAGAAAGTATTGTAAGTATTACAGCAGTTGCAATGTAAAATACATTATTGCAATTTATGAAACAGCAACTATCTTCTCAATACAAATAACTGGCACGGAGGTATTCCGGGCTTTCTGATAAAAGCGGGGAGGTGATAGATATCTTGTAGATGTGCTAGTTTGTCAGGGATACATACACTTCATAGCTTCAGTGGTTCTCACTTCCAGAGCAAAGGAGACATACATGGATAATTGTGTGTAAGGTGATGGATGATTCAGAAGGACAATGGTGTGATGAAACTGCAGCACAATTTCAAAACATTACATCTACACGATGCACTTTGACGAAAGCCCATGAATTTTTGGAGATGTGGATCTGATGAAAACAAAGGCTTAGGTTAACAATATATAGTAACAATGAAGTGATAGCTACTAAATAGCGAAATTACTAAGAACAGAATAATGAATCACAAGATGACAGAAAAAGCAGATACACAAATCACAGAGAAATAAAAAAACAATTTTTAGCAAATAGAGTTTAATATTACAGACCAATCACTTTGACATCAGTGGTACATAAATTAATGGATTGGTATACAACCGCATCAGAAATGTCTGCAAGGCACAAAACTGGTTTTCAAATCTACAAAATGACATCTTCTTCTTCTTAAGTCGAGTTCTCCTACTGGATGTTGGCAGTCCCCATAACTAGCTCTGGCCATGAAACTGCTGCATTGAAAGCCTTTTCTGACGTGCAGTTGTACCATCTCTGAATGTACTTCAGCCATGAATTCCTTCTCCTTCCAACAGATCTTTTGCCCTGTATCAACCCTTCAATGATGAGTTGCAATAACTGGTACCTCTGGCCTCTCATAATGTGTCCCAGATATTGTGTTTTCCCTTGCTTTATAGTGAGCAGCAGTTCTTTTTGTTTATACATCCAATGAAGTACTTCTTCATTTGAGATTTTCAGCACCCAAGACATTTGTAAGAGATGATGATACATATACATTTCAAAAGCTTCAATTCAACATGACATTAGGATTCATCTGAATCCCAGTGTGAAAGACATTTCAAATGAAATGGACAAGACACGCCAAATTGATAGTCTAACACTACGTCTTTCTAAGGAATTTTACAGCCTGAGTCTCAAAATGGTGTTAAATAAGGTAAACCCCATTGGTGTGGATGAAAAAGTGACTCACTGAATAGAGGAACTCATAAAAGTTAAAAAGCAAAACATTAGTGTCAGAAATGCAATATCAAAAGAGGTGGAAGTGAAAATGGAAGTGCCACAGTGTAGCATATTGGGACCATTGCTATTCATTATTCTAATAAATGCTTGCACTGATGGTTTACTGTCAGATGTTATGTTGTTTGCAGATGACATAATGTTGCACGAGGGTTGCTATTTATATTTCTGGCCTTGGCAACAATAAGTGTTGACAGGCGCCATCTGAGATTTCCATTGGAAACATTGACATTGTTGAAAATAGCCTTATTCATAACAATGTGTCATTTGAGTGCGATTTGTTGTTTACAGCAACTTTAAAAATTCATCTCGGGCGAAAAATGGAATTAACTCATGAACATTTTCGTGCGATTATTTTTCACAACTTTCGACATGGGTAATCAAGACAAGATTTCATCAATGTACTTAATTCTTTATACGGCAATAAAGCACCATCATATAGCACTGTAAAAAAATTGTATAATAAATTCAATCATGGACGAAGTTCGCTTCAGGACAAATTCCGTCAAGTTCTTCCAAAATCAGTTGTTGTGCCAGAAAACATCGATGCTGTGGATGAACTGATAAAGCAAGATCATGATGTGACATACCGTGAGTCTGAGGCATCTTTGGGCATTAGTATGACAAGCATCAATAAAATATTGCATGATTTGTTTGTATATGGTGGTGTAGTATGGGACCCACATTTTGGGTATCTGATACAGTAGATGGAAGGGGTGTAAACAAGAACTGCTAGACTTTTCTCTGAAAATTACTACAGAACACAAACAATAACTGATATGCTAAATCAACTAGAATGGGATTGATTGGAAGACAAGAGGAGTGTGAAGAGAGTGCTGGCAGTATACAAGGCATACTCTGGTGATGAGTCATGGGAATAGTTTGGTGGAAAATTAAGAGGTGTACATACACTCAGTTTCAAGCTTAAAGGCATGGGCAAATTTTCTTTTTTTGGAAAGGGAGTCAGGGATTGGAATAAATTACCAAGGTAAATTATGAATAATTTACTAAAAGGGCTGAAATAATTTAAAATTAAATTTTGTTGAGTGTAAAAGTAGGTAGGTACAACAAAGGGAAAAATGGGTGTGAAGAGAAATTTCCACCGGAACATGTGCTCCATCACAATTGAATTAAATTAAAGTAACTAAAAGTGTTGCATCAAAAATAGAGCTTAATGAAATATACTTATTGAATTAATTGCTTATGGTGGGCATTCATTCTTAAAACAATAAGATACTCTAAAAACTATATTACAGGAAGTTGCAGAAGCGAAAATGTATGCTCTATCTGAACAAAATAGCAAATAAAAACTTAAGAAGACATAACTTTTTTGTGTAAGGAATGACAGCCTCTTCTCTAGAGTTTCCCACAAGACTGGCTCCTGCTTCTGGCTTTGTACCTTGTTAACATCGAGGCCATTAAAGGTGGGAAATGATTGGTGGCAAGGAATAGGAAGGAATTCAGACACGGCCTTTTAAAGGAACCATCCCAGCACTCACCTAGAGTGATTTGGGAAAACCATGTAAAAGCCAAATCTAGATGGCTCTACAGGCAGTTGAACCCATTTCCTCCTGAATGTGAGGCCAAAGTGTTACCGCTCACCACAACAATTAGTTTTTCTACAGGAACCGTAGTAACACACTGAATGCAAAGATTAAAATAAGCATAATCATGGAGAATACAAGAGAGGCGTATTTTAGCAAAAGATAACCTAAATAATCTTACATTAGGTTAAAAATGAGAAGGATAGGGAAAATAACACAAAACTTACCAGAGAAGAAGGCAATAGGTCAGACAAATATGAAACCATAAAAACATGAATACATTTTACAATATTTCACTTTCAAACCTTATTCACATACTCTAGTATGTCATGATATGTGGACACCCCTCCTTCATATATGGCCCAATCCTGAATACATGAATTAAGTTTGAAACCAAAATATTGTAATATGTGATCATATTTTTGTATTTTCATGTTCATCTAGCCCTCGTTCATTTGTGGTAAGTGATGTGTTATTTTCCCTTTCTTTCCTAATTTCCATAGCCTAACAGCACTTTCATTGTCACCACTAGCCATTTAAATTAGCTTAACAAGAGAATAATGGACAGGAAAAGCAAATGGTATATCATCATACTAAATGATTATGGGAGTCACTGGAAGATTGGTTTAGAGCAGTGTTTCCCAACCTTTTTTGGGTCATGTCCCACTTTCAACATTTTTTTGCCCCCCATACATAATTTTTAATAAAAAAATTATTTGTTATTAAAGAAACTGATATAGGATGGTTTTTGAAAGAAAACACCTTAATATTATCATAAAACACAGTAAGTAAAATTAAAAAACATATAATGAAATACTAAAATTCAAATTCAAAAGATTTATAATCAACGTTTATTATGGCAATTTAGTGTGATCCTTTTAAGAATTTGCTTTTTTGCTATATTTTGTAACCCTATCTGGCATTGCATTTAAATAACCCAAAGAGAAAGCGGTAAAGTCATATCAAGTCAATTTCTAAATTGCCCCCCTAAAAAAACCAAATTGCCCCCCTGTGGGGCGTGGGCCCCACGTTGGGAAACACTGGTTTAGAGACATGGGAATATGTGGGACATATATTGGCAATGAGTCCTGGGTGGATACAGGTAGAAGAATTAAGATGGTACGTGGAAGACGGAAGACCAAGGAAATCAAGGGAGTTCCAAAAGCAACAAAAAGAAGAGTGCAAGACTGTACTGAGGAAAAAAGGGGAAGAAAGGACACATAGGCTGGACCAAGAAATTGGTTTAAGCTACCTAGTACCCTCTCATTGCTACTTTTAATCTTGGTTATGGTTAAATAATGGAAAAGTTTGCTAAAAGAATGGGATGGACCTAATGATCTGGGGTAATAGTGACGAGGAAGTCCAATGATGTTTAGAAATATGTGCAAACATTGTGGTTAAATATGGCATGAAATTAAATGGGCAAAGAAAAGTGAGTATATGGTCTCAACCTGAAAGAACAATTGGCTAACCAGGTGAATTATGATGATAGGAGAACTGCTGAATGAGGTGAATAATAATCAAGTTCCTTGGAAGCGTTGTGGAGTAAAGTGGAAGGAGCAATGGAGATATAAGATGAAATCGGGCAGAAACATTTTTAAGAAGTCTCAAATGTGTGATATGGAACAAGGATGTTCATTAGGGAGTAATTTTATAGAGCATACTACACTGATGTGCAAAACTTAAGGATGAGATAGCTAAAGTAACATAACATATTAACTTCTAGATGGAAATTAATAAAAGTGCAGTAGCATGTTTCCAGATGTCTCCCACACATGTGCAGAAAACTGCCTGTTACATGGCGTGAGGTCAGTGTAACTATAGCACCAAATGTGTCTGGCACTGTAACTCAAGGCATTTGAAGAAACGGGGCAAGACAGTGTGTGTCAATCGGCCATCTGTTATGATACACTGTGGTGGTGTTCTTCATTATAATATGGCCCAGGGGAAACATTTGGATTACTTCAAAAGGGAAAGAATGATGGGGAAACTGGAAGAGGGATGAAGCATGATGAGAGTAGCCCAGGAGTTTGTTAACGCTCACAGCATAATTTCATGTCTATGGGGAGCATTCTGAACCACAGGCACTGTTGTTTGAATGAGAGGAGATAGTAAACCACAGTAAACCACAGTAAACTACAGCAGAAGATGGACGCTACATTGTGCAGCAGGCAAGAAAGAATTCACGTTGTAAGCTACCTTACTCTCTATTTTCAATATTCAGTTAAAATCCGACGAAGTTTGAGGTTAACATTCAGTACATGATACCATAGTTTGAAATCGAGATAACAACACTTTAGGTTCAGAAAAGTAAATAAACAACACATAGCAACCATAAATAAGAAGTTTCTAAGAAAATATAAACCATAAACTTACCTAAATGAGCGTAAGCCATAATAATTCTGAAGTAAAGTAAACAGATTTGGTTAAACAACCACAGCACTAATATTCCACTAAATTGACCACATTAAAGCATTTTAATAATAATAATTTCACCGTTTGATATTAAATTCATGAATAACTCGCAGTTTCCGACAGATTTAAAGCAGTAAATATGATTTTTAGAGCATCACCACATGGGTTGATTTCAATAATAAATTCGAGCCCATCTAAGTAGTTTCAGAGTTTTAAAAGTAGATTTAACCAAGCTAAATAACCGGCAAGTCAATATTCTTTAAGTTTCCAATAACCATCAACTAATAAACAGAAGATATAAATAAATGAAAATCCGTTTTTTTGGTAAAGTCGTAGAAACCGACTTGCAATTTGAATTTCTCTCTGACTAACATATTTCACGAACTAAAAACTTTTCTAAAGTACTTAAATAAAATAAAGGTACCATTTAAAATTAGTTTCAGGCCACAATCGACTTTAAACAAAAAGTGAATAAATTCTTGCACCACCTAGGAAGTCAGCAAATTTTAGAAATTCAATAACTTTTGATATCCTTAACCGATTTAAAAGATTTTTACACCACTGAACTCAGCAGAAGCTGGGGAACACTTTGAAAATAGTATTAACTTGATATTTTAAAATTTAGCAAATCCATATTTCGGATGTGACATTTCGCAATACTATAAACAAATGCGCTTTCCGATTAACCAATTTTCAAAATTCATTTACACCGGTCTGGTAGCTTTAAAACCAAAACCAACCACATCACTACACTTGTCTCGTTACTCTCTTCATCTTGTAATTTTCTGGAAGCTCTCAGTTAACAAAAAATTTTCTAGATAGACTGTTGTCTAGGTCAGTAGACCATTTTTGATAAAAGGAAGCCCGGACATGGTTTCATCGCACTTTGTTAAAGTACCTCGTCGAGTTAACATGTAGTTCGCTGTTAAACAGATTTGAGTGAGTCCAGCTCGCGGTGGCTGATGGGAAACCGGAAACTTGGGCAGCATGGCTGACTGATGCCATTACCAACCGTAGAAATTTGAACTTTTCCGACATGTGTTCATCATTGTGAACTTTTACTTGCATTCGGGGTGGTGTGGTCTGTTCTGTTTCATGACTTGTGATCTTCAGCAAATGATTCTCACAGATTGCCATTGCTAACTGTGACTTTATGTAAATTCTGTGAAAATTTTAAGAATATATACTTCAGTGATTCGGACTTCGACTTTCATTTCTATTTTAGTACCTTACTTACAGGGGGTTAATTCTGTAGGTGGCAGCCGTCTTCATCATACAGTTAGCATCCTCCAAGGTTTTTCACGGTTATAGAACTTTTCCCGAACTTTTGGCAACATTTTGGAAGACTTCAAGTTTAGGTGTACAAGCCGATACCCGTACCCCGATACGGCTTATCCCCTAACAACGTCAAACTGCAGGTGCAATTTTAACTGCATTTAACAGGACTGCAAGGCTTGAAATTTCCTGCTCCACAATAGCACAGCAATTGCAAGGAGTTGGTCTGTTTGCCCGATATCCATTACTTTGTGTTCCGCTGACACACCCACCTTGGTAACACAATTTGTGATGGTGCTTAGAGCATCAGGACTGGACCGATGAGAAGTGGGGTTGTGTGCTCTTCTCAGATGAGAGCAGATTCAGCAGGAATAGTGAATCTAGATGTACCCACATTGGCAAAAGGTGGGAACATGCAATATACACAGGGAAATTATTGAGGAAGATTGTTTTGTTCGTCAAAGACTTATGATGTGTCGAGCATAATGTCGGATTGGCATACCAACCTCCAAATCTTTGAACGCAGTACACTCACCAGTCTACATTAGAACAACACTGTACTCCTTTCCTGTGTGAATTTTTTCAGGGGTGCGTTCGGCACTGACATCATTTTTATGGATACATGACAGCATCAAACAGCTCAGATGAAGGTCTTGGAATGAGGGTATAATCGCCAAACTTAAATCCCATCAGACATGAGTGGCATGCATTGGGGAAACGTATTGCAGCATGTTCACCTGGATAAATGACTACCCAGCATTTGTCAACCACGCTGGTGGAGGAATATAACACCCTACCACAAGAACTACTTACCAATGCGACCATTTTGCAGAACATGCATTGCTGTCTGTAATGATCACACAGCCTTTTAAGAACCTCATCCCTCCTTTTTGTAATGTCCAGGGCACTACCATGTGTCTCCTTGACTTCAGTATAACTTATTGTCTCTGTATGAAAGTGTCATTTCTGTTTGTCTCATCATGTATTTCTTTCCATTGCCTACTGTACCACACTGTAGCAGTGATATGTATGTATGGTTCAAGTTTCATGTATGTTACTTGGCAGTGACACTGCATGTGAATGCTACTTCTGTCCTTAAGTTTTGCACACCAGTGTATTTTCATATTCTCACCTATGCTGCCAAAAACTGAAAAGAGAAGAAGAGGGGTATCAGTAAAATTCAAGCAAGTGAAATGAAATTCTCAGCAGCAGAATAAAGGTGACAAAAATAGGTAAGTTAAGGAACAAGAAAGCTGGGGACACAGCGAAAGTGGAACACCTGTAGGACAGGATAGAGGGGCAAGATTTAAATCTTTTCGACATGTAAAGATAATTGAGGGGCTTAGAATACCAAGAAAAGTACATGAAATAAAGATAAGAAGCTAAGAAGGTAAACAGCCCAGAGGAAGACCAAAAGATAGATGAGATAGAAGAGAGGTCTGGACCAATGTGGTAATGCTTAGCTGATGGGAAAAAGAGAGGAAAATGGAGAGGCTTGTATGCAAAGCAGACCCAGCCAGTGGCTGGTAACTGTGATTTTGATATGTAAGGGAAGAAATTACCATAAACACAAACTGGCAATTGATTTAAGGTGCAAGAGAGTACAAAAGCAATTTATCTGAAACACTGAAAGAAATTGTAATTAAAATTTGTGAAGGGCAAAAGGAGGTGGGTGTGGAAATTGTACTAAAATAAAGATAAAAAATAAAATGTGAAAGTAGATGGGCAAGGAAACTGTCACTGGGCCATATGCTCCATCATAATAAAATTAAAAATAATCAAATGTGATGAATCACACATTTTTATGCCAAAGTTTCACACATATCACTTTTTCCTCTGTTTGTATGTATATTGTGAGCCTTCATTTCTACAAATTAAAAATCGTTTTCTGTCTGAAATTTCTTTAGTAAAAAATAAAAAATTATTTGCTATTTAATCCTATAACTATTAATAGAACCACTTAGGACTACAGAAAATGTCTAATAAGCTCAAAATAAGGTATTCTTCTCCACACTTCTATGTCCTAAATCAACTGAGTTAATGAAAGGTAACATAATGGCAAAGCTTGATGTAGTAATGTAGTACATTTTAACTTGCATTTCTAAGTTTTCAAAAATCATACAGATTTCTTCAAATGAATGGTAGAGCGGGTTGTGATGTGGCATGCAAAACTTGTTTAAAAACTAAACTTGGTGGGTAACTACCAGATATCAGAACATGGGAGATGTTATTTGAATACAGAGTGAGGGCCTGCTGGCTGGAACATATGTATCTCCCACGAATACCAAGGATATAGAGGAGGGAGCGTTTGACATGATAAGGATGGCAATTGTCGTAATAAAGGTACTGTTCCAGCTTGGTCAGTTTGGTGTGGACAGGTGAGTTCAGGTGGCCATTTGAGAGGAAAAAATCCACATCTTGAAAAAAGGCAAGTATGTGGGAATAAGTCCACAAGAAATTTGGAGTATTAAAGGTGTTGACGCTGTTTTATATCCATATAATAGATTAGAAAATATTTTCTGCTAACCTCTACCATGTTTCCATGACTGGTTCCCATGATTTGGTTCATAATTATCAGGTTTATGGCTTTCAACTCTTATCCACACTTCCCATCATGTTGATTTTTAACATTTAGTTAGCTGCCAGATTCCACAAGGTAGCTGCCTCATTCTATTGTTGAAAAAAGGTTATGAGACTGAACATTTCATGACTATGTGAGTACATTTTTTTCCACATTTTCATTAAGTGGTGGTTATTCTCCTATCAAAGAATTTAACATACATATTAGGATGTGAAAATGAACCACTTTAGATAATGGTTTTGGGGCGTGCACACATAAAGCAGACAAAAATACAGATGACATCAAAATTTTAGGTTTTCGCCTTTATCAACAAGTGAACATTGTGGAGAGTGGGTGTTGTGGGAGACTGGCTCACAGAGTGACTGCTAGCCAGAAACATGGTGGGGGTAAATTCAAATACAGGATGGGTAGAGAGATAGCAGTTTTAAGCTGATACCCAATCTTTGCTGTCAAAACTACTATCTGGTGGCTAAATTGAGAAAACTGATATAATAAAATCTTATTAACATAAATATAAATAATCAAAAATAAATTAAAAAGAAAACTAAAGAATCCCTAAGGTTAAACAAGAACTCTGGTTAGCAGTAGTTCAATTTAGGTAGTGGAGATGGAGGCAAACAGATGATGGAGAGAGGAAAACTAATACATAAACAAATGACTGGGAATCTTCTTAAACTGAGACCTGGGTGTTGCCTTGTGCCCAGTTTGTACTGATAGACAAGTTCTCACTTTCTGAGTTCAGAGGAGCTGCTACTATATGGGAGGACTCTGATAACACAGACTATAAAACAATAGTTAAAATTATTGGTATCATGGGAGATGGCACAGATAGCTACTGGGTGCATTGGGTTTTGCATGAATTCTATCTATTGGCCATTCATTCTTATGGCTAGTGGATTTGTGGTGAAACTTATGTATGAAGCCAGGCAGTGGTTGCATGTTAACTGGTGTACCGCATGGCAGGTTTCACAGTGGCATGTTACCCAGTGACAGGGTTGGTGAAAATGGTGGAGGTGTGGGGTATGTTACACATCTTTCAGCTGGGTCTATTGCACGAAGAAGAGCCTTGGAGTTGTCTGATGGGACGAGGAAGAGCATGTTTGAGGTCTACAAGTTGGCAGATGTTAGGAGCCATCTGAAACAAGTTCTGGAAGGGTCAGGGAGGATTTTGGGAAAAATGAATCCCATTTCTGGGAAGGTTTGGAGGAAATCATAAACCTCCTGAATGATTCTGCGAATGAATTCAAGTCCTGAATAGTATTGTGGGATCAGGATGACTATGGTGGGTTTTTGGGTGAATAGGATGGTCGATTGGCTGTACAGGGTGCTCAGTAGCCCATGAAAACTGTTTGCAAATCAAAACCGGAGGGTACTTGTGGGATATCAATGTTTATATGATGTTTGAATATTACATGAGGGACTGTTGGTTGGAGCATGTATGACTACCCCAAATGCCAAGACTGTAGGGGAGGGAACGCGTGGTATAATACGGATGGCAACTTTCAAAATGGAGATACTGTTAAAGGTTAGTGGGTTTGGTGTGGACTGAGGAGTTGAAGTAGTCATCACACAGGGACAAATCCATGTCCAAGACAGTGGCCTGGATGTGGGAGTAGATCCACATGAACTTCAGCATGTTAAAGGTTAAGATTGTTCAGGAAATTATAAGGCATATATATGAACTGTTTGTGGGTCATAGCAACTAAGGACTTGGGCCGAAAAAATCACCAACATATATATGAAGTTAAAAACATTTGTAACAGTATGATTTTCTCTAATGTCAAAAATATTTAGTTTCCTTCAAATTGTTCAATTTTTTTTCTTTTTCTTTTTGAAAAATACAATAGCATTAACTGAATTATTTTTAAAAGAATCCATTAACTTTTATTTAGAAATTGGTGCCAGAGTGAAGCAGGGAGATTAATGCGCACATTACAAAACTACAAGACTGAGATTGAAAGGATCAGTCCATTATGCAGTCAAGTATCAAATCTTCAGCATCGAATACAATCTTGTGAGTACAGTTTCCAATCATCTTTCTTTAAAATGTTAAAGATTAAAAGTTAAATTCTGTCAAAAAATTCATGACTCTGTAGAAAGGGAAATGCAATATTTATTATTATTAGTTTTAATTGTGATGGAGCTAATGCTCCAGTGGCAATTCGCCTAGTGATCTAATTGTAACAAAAACATGTCTTTTTTTTAAAAGGGAAAGTAATAAGCATGGACTAAAGTGACCAAGAAGCACAATTCTTTATCATTAGAGATAAATAAATAAACATAAATTGTAAAAATAGTTTACCAGCGAAATTTTTGGGAGGATAATTTACATGTGTTAAACTTCTCTTATGAAATGAATTCTGGTGAGATGTCTGTAATCAAACAGATGCAAATAACGTCTGTAATTTTCTATACGGTTTCAATCTGCTTTTCCCATAAAGATGAAATCTGTGGCAGAGGAAGCTAACAAAACGATCTGAAGCATAAGCAAAAACAAGTTGATTAAGGTTTTTCAAACAATGTTAAAAGGTATAATTACATTATATAAAAAAAGTAATTCAACAAGCAAAAATCATGGTAAATGATAATTATATGTAAAAATCTTCCTAACAAAATGAAAGCAATGTGGCATGTTATTAGACAGCGAACTGAAAGTATAAAAACTGAAAGACACAACATCAAACTATGTGCTGGTAATTAAATAATTTCTGACCCCAAAATGATAGTTGAAGAGTTAAACAAATTTTACTTCTTTAGCAGAAAAATTTATTAAAACAAACTTAAGTTGTTTCAAGACTTTCCATTGAATCCAGTGCCACAATGTATTTAATCAAACCAAACCATGATGAAATTACAAACATTATAACGACATTAAAATGGTTGTAGATGTGGACTATATGAAAACCTGTGCTAACTGTGTAGTTGACCCTCTAGCATAACTTTTCCTTAAAAGGCCCTACTTAAAACTGCTAAAGTGACTCCACTGTTCAAAAAGTTGCTCCTATGTAACTGACAAACAATAGGAAAGTATTCCAGTTAAGTATTTTTTTTTCAGAAATTTTATAAAAACACTTTCTTGATAAAACAGTTTAATACTGTCAAAAAATATTTTATATCCAGCAGTATGGATTAAGGAAAAATAAATCTTCTCATACAAATTCTTAGACTCAATTTAAAAAAAAAAAATATATGAAAAAGAAATGGCTACAGGTATTTTCCTGGACCTCTCAAAAGTGTTTGACATAAATGATCATAGTATTTTCTAACTAAATTTTAAAAAATGTGGATAAGAGGGAATGCAAAGTACTGGATTAAATTGTATCTCAAAGACTGTAAACAAAGAGTATGTGTAGATAGTGAAACAACATACAAAAAATAGAATAAGGGAAAAGTTTACCTCAAATGAGCAATTTTTAAAGTATGGCATTCCCCAAGGCTCAGTGTTAGGACTGGTTTTTTATAGATTATCATTATAAGAATGTTCATCCACAAAATGCATTTCTTGTTAAACAATCTGTCTGTTGAGGTTTTATTGAACAGATATATGCTTAAACTGACCATCATTGATACTGTCACTGAAGTTACATAGATTTGTTGATACAGTTGCCAAACTATCAAAATAAATATCCTGCAATAGTTAACAGGTTTTATTGTAATGAAATAAAAATATTTTTTAGAAAAGTTGACTGCTGGTATTAGCTCATAAGACCTTAGGCTGGCATCAGAATCTTCAAAACTTTAAATGAAGAAAGCATATCATAATGACTTGACAATTCACAAACACTTAAAGAAATCTTTCATAAAGTACCCCAAGTTTAATGAAAGATGAATTTGAAGTATCAGATCATAATAAAATTCAGCTAACTATGGTAAAGTTGTTTCACTTGTGAAGGTTTCCATGTTCACATCATTTGAAGTATTTTAAAGCCACAACATTCCTTGACTGCTCAAATTTTATGTTCAGATTATACAAGGTTTGAAAATTTTTACAAATACGAGTTCCTTGCTCCACGATCATCAAAACCAATCAGCTTGGAGGCTGCCTAATAAATAACAGTTTGCAAGACAATGGGTGTGGCAGTAGTTAAACCTTTTCTTCAAGGTTACACAATATTGCTTTCTATATTTTTATCCGGTCTTTCTGATATTTTGATATATTATAGATCATTCAATTTAGGAGATTTCACACTGTTATAAACTTTCCTAAAACCCCTTTATTAAATTTTGAACTTACATCTCAGTAATTCATATTTAACTTTTAAAATACTCTTCTCTCCCACAAAGATTTTTTTATCAACAGTTTTGTTAAAATTTTCTTTTATTTAGTGTGTATTACTACTTCCTAATGCCTGTAACTTTTATGTAATCTTGCATTAACTGAAATTGCGCCTTACTTTTCGCTTTCCTTTAAGTCAAACGCAAACTTAGAAATTCAATATCTCTATAATTCTGTTTATTTATAAATAAGATTTACATACATTCCTTATAAAAATTTGTTCTTTTCTGATAGCTCATTTACTTTTCAAGAATCCTCCATTCTTATTTTGATTGTTTCTTTAACATAAGCTTTATGTTGAGGAATTTGAAACAAAGCGTAACAATCAGAATACTGAAATTTTACGTTTTTGCCCTAAATTTTAAACTTTTCTCCAAACCATTATTATATGTTATTCTCTGAATTTCTCACTACGTTCTGAACCTAATTTTTTTCGCTTAGCTATTTTATATGAAATTTTCAGTTTCTTTATCTTACTAAAAAATATAGGTACTTAGAATTTACTTACTGCCTCAAGTTTTTGTCAGAATGTGTATGCCTATCCTGACAACACACTGTGACATTTAAATTTGGAATAATAGCTTTAATTAACTGAAAAAATTTGATCTAATGTTTTTTGCTTATACACACCATTTGATCACATGATGAATTACTCTTTGAAATTGATATAGCTCTCTTAGTAAAATTTTTTGCCTATACAAACCATACATGAAAATGATTTTTTTAATGAGTACTCTCTTTGAAAATCAAGCATTAACTTAAAATTTACTTTCAGATTTTTATGTTTATTTACAATATCAGTTTATTCTCAAGTTAAAAGTTGCTTTATTGTTAAGATTTAATTTAATTTAATTGCAATGGAGCACACCCTTTGGTGGAAATTTCCCTACACACCCAACTTCCCCTATCCTGCACCACTTACATTTGCCCTCTACAAATTTTAGCTTTAAATTCTTTTAACATTTTCGCTAAGTTATTCATCATTCCCTTGGTAACTCATTCCAATCCCTGACACCCTTACATAAAAAAGAAAATCTTCCCACACCCTTGTACCTGAAATCGAGTGCCAGCTTGTGATCATGGTCATCTTTTCCCTTCCATGAACTACTTTTCATACCTACTGCAATATCTTTCCATGCCTCATCGCCAGCATACGCCTGTACACTCCATGACCTCCTCATCCTC
>JARYHS010013631.1:13052435-13138461 GCA_031002005.1 Vandiemenella viatica | reverse complement strand
TACCGATGACTATGAGCCAACAAGAGATGTTTCATAAGCATTTCACCTGTTGGAAGGTGTTTCCTAACAGATTTGCAGACCTTCCTTCCAGCAGAAGTCTGTGACGAACTTTAGACACATGCAAATTCATTCCCTTTTCCCCTCATTCGTGAGTCTAGTCCACAGCAGTGAGTCTGGAGCTTAATTCACTATCTTTGAGATGAAGGTAGTCATCAGTTTTTCTTCCAACAGTTTCTATTTCTCTTCAGTGAAATCGAGCAACTTTTTTTTGCTGCTGGATAATTCTAAATGTAGTGCCAATACCAACACCAAAGTTAGTAGCTAACTCTCTTTGTTTCACAGAAATATTCTGAGATAATGCTGGGAGTTGTAACCATTGAAAACATTCACCACAAAACTTACAAAGAAAACTAACAAAAATCCTCATAAGTAGCACATATTCAAATAAATAGACTTCTAACCTAAAACAGACCTTACAAAGTGTAATTACGAATGAATCAAAGTGCAAACAATGCACAAAAAGATCAGGAGCTAATAATAAGAAATTGTAGCACATTGTTGTCAAACATTGTGAAAATTAGAATAAAAATGCTTGTTGAAGACTTGAAATGTAAATATCTTAGCATTACATTTAATAACGAGCTTAACTTGGCAGGACACATTGGACAGGTGGTAGGAAAAGGTTTCAAAATTCTGCACTTGTTGGAGAGAGTGATGAAGGGGTGTACAAAAGAAGTAAAGGAACTGGGTTACAAAACTTTGGTCAGAGCATTGCTCAAATATGGTAGTTTAGTATGGGACCCACATTTTGAGTATCAAATACAAGAGTTGGAGAGGGTGCAAAAAAGAGCTGCTTGATTTGTTTCTGGAAATTATTGCAGAATGCAATTGGTAACAGATATGATAAAAAAAAAAAGCTGGAATGGGATTAATTGCAAGACAGGAGTAGGGTGAGGAGGGTCATAGGAGTGTACAAGGGATATATTGGAGTAAGAACTGAGACCTAGGAGGGGCCAATTCAGTGGTTTTAATTTTTCAATCTTCTTGCTGACAAAGGGTGTGGAATAACAGGTGAGGGATCAGCAGATCTGATATGAAATGGAGTTTCAGTAGTAAGACCGCAGGAAACACATCCCAAGTCAAAATAAAAATCAAGAATAGATCTATGGCTGAAATTCAATGAAAACTCATTGTTAAAACATTTTTATAACGGCACAAAAAAGTTGCAGTTCATTTCAAAATGATGGAAAGATATGGGGAGCTAATATTTACAATAGTAAAAAACATAAAACCAATCAGAATTGAGATCAATATAGCACAGGTTGATAAAATGTTTCAGGAGGACCAGAGGATAGATTTTTGTTATGCTCTTCTTAGGTGGAATTGAGATACATCATGCTTCAGTATTTAGTGCAATGTGTGGAGTGTCTAAAGGCTTGAGCCAAATAGTTGGCACATTTAGTGTACATTTAATATAAATTGAAACCATGAGGGACTGAATAAAGTTTCTAGTGACATACATCATAAATGGGAAAAGGTTTTGTAGTTATATTCTAACTGGATGTAAGATTTAATTTTTACTAGAGTAGAACATGTTGTTTTGTCACAGGCAAGGATGTTACAGTTGCTGATGGAAAAGTTGTAAAATCCATTTCCTTTTATTTTATTTGGCAGCTTTCTTAGAACACAGGCAAATAATTAAGACAAATTTGATGGCAAACCATTTTGAAGACATTAACCACGATAATCACTATGTCATCCAAGTAATGGTGAAATTCTGCTTCATCACAATACATCAGTAGCTAAGCATATTCATGTAGCAGTATTAACTATTAATCCTACACTTTCCATATACCTACCAGTATTTTTCTTTAATGAAATACTACGTCTTACAGAATTTTCATTGCAGGTTTTCTAAAATCAATATAACTGCAACAAAATATTTTGAAAAGGTGTCAAAACTTTTTCCTATCTGAAAATGAGATAGGTGTTACTACTGTCTCCATAATTTTACTAAGAAATAATGCTTCACTTTCTGCACACTATAATACAACCAATTCTTATTATTTTCCTGACCAAAGGGTCAATACATTTTGTAACTGTATACTACTTAGCATTACATTTTGCAAATGTCAGCAATAAGAAGTTTAATGTAAGTCTCATAACAAGGTTCTGTTTGTTTCAAATGCCAGTAATTTAATTACCAACATTTAACACATTCCATAAAATCCCATCTGGCATTGTAGTCAAAACAATATTTATTTGTTACAAAAATAACAAAAGTTAGTGGTGTATTCAAATTCCATAAGTATAGATCATAGTTAAAAATTGTTGTCTGAATAGTTGCATTTTTCTTTTTTACTCAGCTTTGTAATTAGTTCATATCAGAATTATTAAACATAACTGAGAACCTGTTTTAGGAAACATCACAGCTACTGAAGCAAGAGACTTAATGGATTTTGAATTCATTTCTGAGAGACTAGATGAGAGGGTGACAGCAATTGAAAAGGTATACACTGTCCCATTTTTTAAATAAAAAATATTTTTATATTCCAATGTAAAAAAAAAGTTTTGTCCTTTATCAGTTTCAACACAAAATGTGATTTATTGTCATCCTCACTAAAGACTGCTTTCAATCTTTTCTCTATCAATATTTAATTTATCAAATTATAACATTTAGTTTTTATCTTTTACTTAATATAAAATCCCTCAATTTGCACTCAGGTATGAAATAGCTAAGATAACTTTAAAAGTCTTCTGATTTCTGTCTGATAACAATTTCATTTTAATCCAGTAAACATCTCTGTCAAATTCTCTACAGGCTGCAGAAATTTACTTGAACATTTTTTGTCCACCTTAACCATTTTTCCCACACATCTTATTTTAGATATTTGCAAATGTCTCAGAAAAATGGAATACTGTCTTGACAGCAACAATGGAGTGGGAAAAAATGCTGTGGGGTGATATTAATATGGAAAGGAAAAATAAAGTTAACCAAAGTCAAAGGGTTGACAGATTCATAAGGCAGTGTTGATCATGGGTTCCTGTGACAGCTGAGCCACATAATTATATTTTCATGAGTAAGGGCACAGCCCGAACTAGTGTGTTTTATGTAGAGTGCCTTTTGCCTTCGTGGAGCCATATTGCTGCTGCCTTCCTCCCTTCAATGTTGAGATTTCCAGCTTTATTATTATCCTTCCTTTCCATACAAAAATCATCTTTATTAACTTTCATACTAAACTGTGTAAAGAAAAATTGCCATGCCTGGTATTGTGGTCAATGGCAATTACAATCAAGTTTGTTATTTTCATTATTATTATTATTAGGGTTTGGATCTATATGACCAAACAATAAAGAAATTTGCATGCAAATAGGACTTTGATAAAGGGTAAATATTATCCAAAAATTAAATTTACAATGCATCAAAATATGCTCAGTTACAAATTTATTTTATCTAGAAGTGTCGCTTTCATGTAGACAACATAATTTGCTCACTGTGCCATTGGGAGATGAAATTTTTTCAAAAATCTTTTTCATGTTCCTGCAAAAGAATAAGTTACTAGATTTTTACTTTTAAAAATTGGGAATTTATTATGAATTTGTTGTGTACATACCGTTGTTCATTCTTGTTTCATGCCAGCATTGCAGTATATCACCAAATGCATGTTGATGTTTTTGAATATGAATTTTCTCCTATCGTCATTTAAAACTGTCTTGTACTGAGAGAAGCTTCACAAGATGTCACAGGAGCATAATTAAACAGAGTCAAGTCACTGCAATTTAATTGTAAATCACCTTCACAACTATGTTAAGTGTCACTAATTTTAAAAATTGTTTTATGTCCAATATTCCCACTTGACACTTTATCAAGCTTGTTCTTTAGCAAACTAACTATCTGACCCCTGCTTGACCTATCTCGGTTTCCAAATTTTTAATGACTGCTGAATTGTCGAGATTAAAAGGCAAGTTTAACATTAACGTTAGAGAGTGACAATAATGTATAACTTTAATTTTTGCCTGATGAATTCTGGCGAACTCAGTAACAATTAGTTTTGTTTTTTCCTCCAATGTATAATAGGAGTACATTTATTAACTCTTAACATGTATAACTTCTAGTGAAATTCTGGTACTATTAAAAAAAAAAAAGTTTTTTCTTCAAAATATTTAATTTAATTGCAATGGAGCACACACTCCGGTGGCAACCACCTACATTTTCCATCAACTAATTTTAACTTTAAATTCTTTCAACATTTTCGGTAAATTATTCATTATTTCCCTTGGTAACTTATTCCAATCCCTGACACCCTTACCTAATAAAGAGAATCTTCCCATACCCTTGTGCCTGAAATCGAGTGTCAGCTTGTGATCATGGTCATCTTTTCCCTTCCATGCACTACTTTCCATACCTTCTCCAATATCTTTCCATGCCTCATCACCAGTGTTAAATGTTAGGAAACTTTAATTACATTTTCTCAAATTAAAAAACCTTCTGAATTTTTGTACATTTAAAATTTTTGTAAGAGACCTTCAAAAATTTTTTATTAACATAGCTAACAAGATAACTGAATTTGTTTAAAAGAATTTTTGAACAGTTTGGTGACCTTATAAAAATATTTTGGACAGAATAAGGAATGAAGTGATTACACACACCATAAAAGAGGAACCCCTACAGGAAAGGGTAGAGAGGACCAGACTGAGATGGTATGGACATGTCAAGAGAATGGAGGCTCAGAGAATCCCAAGAAAAATCCATGAAATTAAGATGCATGGTAAACGACCCAGAGGAAGACCAAGAGATGGATGGCTAAAAGGAGTGGAAGATGGTGTACGGAAGAGAGGAGAGGAGTGGAACAAAGTGGTGACAGAGAGGTGGGGGGATGAAAGAAGCAAATGGAGAGGCTTGTGCATAAGGCAGACCCAGCCAGAGGCTGGAAACTGTTGAGGATGATATGATGATGACATTCAATTTCAGACCGCTTCTGTAACATTTGTAGATACAAATTTCTAGCAGCAAACACATACTGTATTGGATATATTTTTTTGTTTATTCTTGAGCCTATGATTACACTGAGATGCAATGTGTTTAGCTTATTGTGTTCACGCCAGGGGCGTAGCTACTATGGGGCTAGGCGGTGCAGTGCACCGGGGCCCTCACGCTCAGGGGGCCCCCAAGCATACCGGCGACCTTTTTTTTTTTTTTTTTTTTTTTGCTCTACCATCGTCTAAGGGGCCCCTGAGAACACAGGAGCCCCTCACTAAGGGCCCTTGCTGCTTAGTGGGGGGCCGGGGGCCCCCAACCACTGCTCAGGGGCCCCTAAGGAACAATTCAAGGGCCCCTACCAGCACACAAAGTAGAAAAAAAGTCGCCCGTCTGGCCTGAGGGCCCAAAATAAATTTTTTGCACCGGGGCCCTTGTTGACCTAGCTACGCCACTGGTTCACGCCATAACTACCTTCATCCCCTGACACTTCTCTAACTGCTACAGCCAGGAATGTTCTGCACCACTTCTACATCTCCTTTGACACATCTTTATTGCACTTCGGCTACGGTTTCCCCTACTAAAAACTTCCTATCTCACCACCATGAAATCGTTGAATGCTGCCTTCCATACAAGGGCAGAGGCCCTACTTCAACCACATTTTTTGGGACTTTGGAGGCTACTGTGAACCGATGTTACCTGTATCTAACTACTCTTCGTTCCAATCACTAAACAATTCTGAAGTCTGAACCATTTTTTTAGAAACACCCTTGAAATAAGAAGTAAAAGGTAAAGACTGGAAAATATATATAATTAAAAGAACCATTTCAATACTTTAGACCCTTCTCCCTTAGTTGATAAGGTAACATGTTCCCCATCCTGTCCTTTGGGACTAAAATATTTATATCTAATATTGAAATGAATGATAAAATCAGAAGTGCAACAGAAACAAAACAAAAAAACACTCCACACCACAAACAAAATCACAATATTCATTCTATGATCTTCTTCATAGACATATGTGACTTAGCTCACGCAAGTGCCCACAGTCTCCACAGCCACATGAAACAAATATATAGACTATGAATTACACATTTGATTAGGAAAATAACCATCACTTACCACAATTGAAGGTAGGACTGTGATGAAACATGGACATACACATACACACACTGAGCACTGAAATCTTCAGATCTTGGCCCATCATGTGTCCATATTTTGACCCTAACCTGCATGAAACTCTGGTAAGCAGTGGTTATTCTCCTATCGAAATATTTAATTTGACCCACTGTTAAACACCCATTTCTCCCCCAGCAATATATAAATATATAGCAAACAATGAAATAATAGGCAATAAGTAATGAAAAGGAATTACAAATTAGTATAGGGAAATGAATCCCACTTATTTTAGATGATGTTTGTGCGGCGTGAACACGAATAAACAGACAAAACATACATGCTATTGGAATTTTCTGGTCATAGCCCTTTATCAACAAGAGAACATTGTGGAGAGAGAGAAATTATAAGGGAACAAAGTCACTAGTAACTGGATACATTAAACATTGGGATACGAGAATAACCACCTTTACCAAAGCTGAAGGTTGTCACAGAGTCGAAATATGGATAGAAGCATACACACACATATTGTTGAAATTTTTTGGTTTATATCCCTTCTTCAACAATAGACTGAGGTAGTTGCATAATAGAGGTCAACAGCTAACTGTTATCTGCCAGCTTCCATCATGCAGCTACCTCGCAGTATTACTGAAGGGACATAATTTAATTTAATTGCGATGAAGCACTTACTCAGGTTACATTTCCCTACACATCCATTTTCCCTTTCCTTTTCCCATCTACTTTTGCCCTCTACTAATTTCAACTTTAAGTTCTTTTAAGTCCTGAACATTTCAAGGCTGTATGTGTGTAAATGTCTATCCGTGATTTCACCCCATGGCAGCCTTCAATGATGTTAAGTGGAGAATAATCAGTCCAAATATTTATTATATATTAAATGATGTATGTGTTTCAGCTATACTCAAGACTTAGCCATCAACCAGTATTTATCAGGCATGGAAAGATATTGCAATAGGTATGAAAAGTAGTGCATGGAAGGGAAAAGATGACCGTGGCCACAAGCTGGCACTCGATTTCAGGCACAAGGGTGTAGGAAGATTCTCTTTTTTAGGTAAGGGTGTCAGGGATTGGAATGAGTTACCAAGAGAAATGATGAATAATTTACCGAAAACTTTGAAAGAATTTAAAGATAAAATTTGTAGAGGGCAAATGTAGGTAGGTGCAGGATAGGGGGAAGATGGGTGTATAGGGAAATTGCCACCGGAGCCTGTGCTCCATTGCAATTAAATTAAATTAAATTAAATCTATGTTTTTAACTTATGAGAAAATTAAAGTGAAAAAACTAGGATTAATAACATTAGAAATTTTCTGATATGCATCATTTTATGATAAAAAAATGTACACATTTATTCCTTGGGAACTTAGGATGTTTTGATTGAGGTTGAAATTTACATTTCATTTTTAAAAAATAGGTGAAGAGAATGAGGGAAAACATAATAACAATTAAAGGAACAATACCTTGCCACAAATGATACCAAGTCAGCACTAATACACAAGGTACAATGTTATTTTCATGATTTAACACACCATCCACATAACAATATAATTTACACTGGGTAGAAGTAATACATAAACTAAATAGCCAATAAATCAAGAAACTATGGTACTGCAAGGCAACAATCATTTTGCAAAATTGTTGGTTCGGTTTGATTAGATATGTTCACTCTGATCCCATGTGAGAACAATCTCAAGGATGTGGAATAGAATATGAACTCATTCTTAAAATTAAAAACACTATCAAATTTTGAATAAATGCACATTATTTAACATCACAAATCCACATAATTTCCTATGTTAATTAGTAAATGACGCCAATACCTAAGTGATATTTACAAGGGAATTTTGTGCAACTTCTTTCTTTCAATTCACACATAACATTATCTCTCTTCTTAGTTTCATGTTCATGATAAACTGATTACATCTTTTATACATTAAGTATTAACCGAGTTGAGTAATAAATTTATTTTCTTTGTAGTACAGGATCACATACTTAATATCAAACAATTTAATTACTATATTAAAATAACATAAGTGTCAGCTTTCATATTGTGTGCAATGGCTCTGTTGCATTTTGCAGAAACAGAGACTGTCACCGTAACTCGGAGACATTTTCGTGTTCACGTTTGTGTAGAGACCTTCACTTGTTTCCTCTCAGTCCAGACCTACCACATGAATCATGTAGCAGGTCTGGATGTGTACATATCATTCCTTTGCTACATGTCTCACCACCAACATGGTGAAGGTTATTCATCAAAATATCAGAAAGCATCTTTATGTTTTTATACTTGTTTGACCCTTCTGCCTCCATCTGTGGTATGTGATTGGGTCACCCCCCCCCCCTTTTACTGAAAATATGACTGTAACAAAGAAAGTTATTGCAAGAAATCAGGACTAGAGACTAAGTTTGTTCATTCTCTAACCAAGAAAATATTGTGTTACATGACACTTGGTTTTGAATTGAAGCAGTTTTTTCAGTACAATTTCAGAACATGAAACAGAAGAAACTACTTACATATGGTTCATCTTGATAACATAGTGCTCTCAAAAACAATGTAAATAAAAAAAGTTCCTTGTATCTCATGCTGTACCACAGAATTCTAGTTAAATTTATGGTCCATGCTGCATAGATCACTAAACATGTGCAACAATATTCATCAGTATTAAGCCAACTTACAAAACCAATGTAACTAAAACATAAATACTAAAATCTTCATTGTTTAATCTGTACCACAGATGTTATTTGTAATTCTCATCCAGGCAGCATTCTTACTGAAACACTATCACTACTAATATTGTTGCCTGATTACCAGTATATGTTACTGTCTTCCACAAATATCACACATATTCCCCTTCCTCCCTCACCTCCCCCCCCCCCACTGTTATCTAACATGAATAGAAAATACCATATGCTTACATTAATAACAGCAAAGGATCAAAAGTTAATTGCTCAGTGCCACTCATGATAAGTTTGCAACCTCACCTAAATTTATATACAGCCGAGATATGCATTGCTTTCTGTTTCGTAAATACCATTCAAAATTAGATTCCTGACCCTACATTGATATTGTGATATTTTAATTTACCTAACAAAGAATTCATTATGTTTATTCCTAATGTGTTAATCAACTTTTCTGATATTGTGTTCAAAAAAAAATCTTTGTTACAAGAGACACTAATGAGCACATATATTTGGGATCAAAGTGAACAAATTATTTCTGAGATTTTAAACATTCTCAATAGCTTGAACATATTTCCACAAGATTTTTAGGACCCATCAACACACATAATTCATATTTGTCTTCATACCCTGAATACCATCTTTCAATATATTCAAATATCACAAAAGATTATTTCACATGATATTGGTGAATAGAACTAGATGAAAAAGAAAATACCTCACCCAAAGCTCATTTACAGACATAGCTGCACATAAACAATTTAAAAAATAAGTTAGATATTTTGTAGTTTAAATTATGATCAAGTGCTTTCCTATGTCTTAAATAGACTGGCTTGAATATTTTATATCAATATAATAGCTAACCTATAGGATGTAGTGAATTGCCTTCAGAGTGTAAATACTTTAATATCTGTACGAAAATATTATGGTTTACACAATCAAGAGCCTTTGAAGGGTCACATGATATTCACATAGGTGATAGTTTCTTATCAACTGGTTCTAAAATATTTTAAGATTAAAAATAGCTTCCTCAGCTGTGAAACATTTTCTTGTTCATCAGATTACCCATATATCACTATCTCAAAAAATAAAAAAAATAAACAGATAGAGAGAGTTACTAGTAAACTTAGGTGGTAAGAAACAAAACCTAATTTATTACCTGTATAAAAAGAAAAATATTTTTACAAATGTATACCGTACTGAAGCTCACTTATCAAAACTCCCTGAAGAAATGATATGTTATTTAACCAGTTTACCATATTGCACAACATTTTGCTCCAGTTTGTCAATAATCTATGATTGATCATATCACTGGAGCACTTGGATTTAAAATACAAAAATTTTCTCTGGGACTATCAGAATTTATTTCATCATCACTGATCATTCAAATTTAATTTAAAGTACTGTATACTGAGCCATACTGAACTACTTACAGTTAGTACTCATTAATATCCGCTACCGATTAAAAATGTTTATTAAACTTAGATATTGTTTGGCAATGTACCCTTAATTTTGCAATTACTTTGAACAGTTCCTGTCCTTATTGTAATGTAGTTGGCTTTATAGACAACTGGAAACAAGGAGAGAATGGTTGGTATCAGTTTGGATAGGTTACCCAAAGTAACACTGCCCCAAAAGAAAACACTATCTGGTGTAGGAGAGAACGTAACAATTACATTGGTGGTAGTCTCAGTATCGTATGAATTTTCTAAAGGGAATTATGCAAAATCTTAGAATCAGAACAGTGGAGCCTCGAGGTGTCAGATGTTGCAAGAAGCCAATGTATTTATGTAGGTATGAAAGAATGATAGTCAATGAATTAAGATACAAGAATGAAAGTAATGGATCTTTGTTTGGAAGTACAAAATATGGCTACAAACAGAATTTAGAGTAAATATGGCAAATTTCAATGTAGTTTTTCATTAAAGAAAAAAAATGACAAATTGCAAGTAAAACTGGTAATTGAAATAAAATTGTGTCAGATTAAAGATCTTTTTGTGGAAAGAAGCTGACAGTAGTTTGAGATCGTTGGGTTGAATGGAAGTATTTTTAAAGTAATTTCAAAGTGAGAGTTCTTAATGCATTGGGGTCAATCAGATCCTCCAGAAATCATAATACTGTTAGCAAAATAAAGACTAGAAAGGCAAAACTGAAATAGGAAACATTTCTGGGAGGCACTCTACTTTTATGAAGTACTGTACTGTACAGTATTCTATTTTTTTTATATATAAGTTTCAATCAAAACAACCCGCCACCTATATAAGAAATTTAATTTCAAATTGTTTAATCTGAATTTAATAACGGCAGTCAAAGAGAAAATGAAACTTTGAACGATTATATCTCTCTTATTAAAGGCATTTAGAGGGGTGTGAGTTACATGAAACAATTCATAGAAATATTTAGAATTTCCTGACGTTAGAACAAATATGCTAGAACACACAGTTTTGACAGTAAATCTAAAAGATAGCTTTTCAGACTTCAGAAATTAATAATGAGGAAATGAAAGCAGATAAGAGAAAAATTGATAAGGACATAAAGTACTTAGAATAAAAAGTTCTACATTATCACAGAGTTTCATGAAAACTGATAAATCTTTCGGAAAATCTGTTGCAACTAAAGCCAGAGGGCAAAAAAGGCGGCGACAGATGCCAGACAACACATGGCAAGCTGCAGACCCATGGCAAGGTCAGTCAAGCCGGCCTCACCTAAGCGTCCCTCAGGGGCGACACTGTATAAGAAATTCAAGAGGAGGACTGGTCCACTTTCAATTTCAACATTGCAAGGGTGAGGACGCGTAAAGAGTGTGACTGTTAAGGACAGTGGAGGGCTGTAGGCTAGCCTTGTAGAGGTTAATCATGAGTAGTTGAACTTGGAAGATTCGTACAACAGTTGTTTTAATTTTGAAATTAAAATTTAGTAAACGAACTTCTTTTCTGTAATTTAATTTATCAGTAAGGAAAACTTTGTCTGGGAGAGGGGGTTTCAAGTGAAGTTAATTTTTATTGTGATTGAATGGAGTGTAGATAATTTTCATGGCATTAATTTGCAATTTTTTTAATGAATTCTTACCATAAACAATTTCTGTTATCAGAGTAGTGATGCTTGAGGACTTTGAACAATAAAATACTGGACTTTATAACCAATTCTGTGTTTTGAATAAACATTTAATATTTCCCCTTAACTAGATGTTTTTACTATCAAATTATTTGGGTGGTGACCGGTTAAAACAATATTTTACAAGTAGAATGATTAAGAAATTAAAATAAGCAATCTCCAGTTTGAGAAATAATTATACCCTCTCATGAGACCCGTAAAGCAAATATTTTTTTACACTTGTATTATCCCACATTTTTAATTTTTTTTTTTTTTTTTTTTTTTTTTTTTTTTTTTTTTTTTTTTTTTTTTTTTTTTTTTTTTGGAAGGCTCTTTGATCATTTAATAATGGTAAATCATTTTAGACCTTTTAATACATATGCCAGTGAGTCACAAGCTGGAACTGATTATGAGAGTGAAGTGACAAATGAAAGTCATGACATAAATGACTTATTTGTCACATACCACCTATTAAAAAATTTAAAAAATATTTGTGGCTGTTAGACTGCATTTAGAAAATTAGGGTTTTAGGTTAGATTAGATACGTTCACTTTGATCCCATGTGAGATAATCTCAGGGATGTACAGTTACTAACAAAAATCAGTAATATCACCAACTACTGCTAACTGGTTAGTTACTTAAAAACCCATTAGTATAATCAATTTCCATTGTAAACTGCAAATATGTATCATCTGACATTAGCTACTAAATGTGAATACAGTTTCCAGATAATGTAATTGTTCCATACATCAAATATATAGTAGACTATAGATAGTATTTTCTCAGTCATCCTTAGTTACTATAGTCCAAGAAGGAAATTCTTTCTCAGAGTAAAATGGTTTCTGAAGCAAAAATTATTTCAGTTTGGTTTAAAGTTGTTAGGTTTTCATGGATAACATTTTATTTCTTGTGGTAGGACAAAGAAGCTCCAGTGAATGTTATCCATTTCTTTGCAACTGACAATAAGGTGTATTCTTTGTGAATGTTATATTTATTCCTAACATTATAACTAAGTAAGATAGAAGTGTTCAGAATTTTCCACTATAAAAGATAGAACGCAATATACTGTGTTGTCACTGTAAGTACACCCTGATTTCTAAACAGATTTTTGCACAATGTCCATGAGCTTAATCAACAGATAATTCTTGCAATTTTGTCAAAAATATATGAGAAAATATTTTACATTATACTTTGTGTTTTCTAACCAATTTCATCTGCAGATGTATGTGAGCAATGTATGAATTTTATGGTTTCAGAAAATGGCTCTACATGAATTAGATTCAGAACAAATTTCGTTTACATCCCTGTCAGAAATGAACAACAAAATGGTGACAATAATGGAAAGTGTGACGGAATTACAAAATCAACTAGAAAGTATTGTAAGTATTACAGCAGTTACAATGTAAAATACATTATTGCAATTTATGAAACAGCAACTATCTTCTCAATACAAATAACTGGCACGGAGGTATTCCGGGCTTTCTGATAAAAGCGGGGAAGTGATAGATATCTTGTAGATGTGCTAGTTTGTCAGGGAAACATACACTTCATAGCTTCTGTGGTTCTCACTTCCAGAGCAAAGGAGACATACATGGATAATTGTGTGTAAGGTGATGGATGGTTCAGAAGGACAATGGTGAGATGAAACTGCAGCACAATTTCAAAACATTACATCTACACGATGCACTTTGATGAAAGCCCATGAATTTTTGGAGATGTGGATCTGATGAAAACAAAGGCTTAGGTTAACAATATATAGTAACAATGAAGTGATAGCTACTGAATAGCGAAATTACTAAGGACAGAATAATGAATCACAAGATGACAAAAAAAGCAGATACACAAATCACAGAGAAATAAAAAACAATTTTTAGCAAATATTACAGACCAATCAGTTTGACATCAGTGGTACATAAATTAATGGATTGGTATACAACCGCATCAGAAATGTCTGCAAGGCACAAAACTGGTTTTCAAATCTACAAAATGACATCTTCTTCTTCTTAAGTCGAGTTCTCCTACTGGATGTTGGCAGTCCCCATAACTAGCTCTGGTCATGAAACTGCTGCATTGAAAGCCTTTTCTGACTTGCAGTTGTACCATCTCTGAATGTACTTCAGCTATGAATTCCTTCTCCTTCCAACAGATCTTTTGCCCTGTATCAACCCTTCAATGATGAGTTGCAATAGCTGGTACCTCTGGCCTCTCATAATGTGTCCCAGATATTGTGTTTTCCCTTGCTTTATAGTGAGCAGCAGTTCTTTTTGTTTATACATCCAATGAAGTACTTCTTCATTTGAGATTTTCAGCACCCAAGATATGTGTAAGAGATGATGATACATATACATTTCAAAAGCTTCAATTCAACATGACATTAGGAATGGATATTCATCTGAATCCCAGTGTGAAAGACATTTCAAATGAAATGGACAAGACACGCCAAATTGATAGTCTAACACTACGTCTTTCTAAGGAATTTTACAGCCTGAGTCTCAAAATGGTGTTAAATAAGGTAAACCCCATTGGTGTGGATGAAAAAGTGACTTACTGAATAGAGGAACTCATAAAAGTTAAAAAGCAAAACATTAGTGTCAGAAATGCAATATCAAAAGAGGTGGAAGTGAAAATGGGAGTGCCACAGTGTAGCATATTGGGACCATTGCTATTCATTATTCTAATGAATGCTTGTACTGATGGTTTACTGTCAGATGTTATGTTGTTTGCAGATGACATAATGTTGCACGAGGGTTGCTATTTATATTTCTGGCCTTGGCAACAATAAGTGTAGCCAGGCGCCATCTGACGTTTCCATTGGAAACATTGACATTGTTGAACATAGCCTTATTCATAACAATGTGTCATTTGAGTGCGATTTGTTGTTTACAGCAACTTTAAAAATTCATCTCGGGTGAAAAATGGAATTAACTCATGAACATTTTCGTGCGATTATTTTTCACAACTTTCGACATGGGTAATCAAGACAAGATTTCATCAATGTACTTAATTCTTTATACGGCGATAAAGCACCATCATATAGCACTGTAAAAAAATTGTATAATGAATTCAATCATGGACGAAGTTCGCTTCAGGACGAATTCCGTCAGGTTCTTCCAAAATCAGTTGTTGTGCCAGAAAACATCGATGCTGTGGATGAACTGATAAAGCAAGATCATGATGTGACATACCGTGAGTCTGAGGCATCTTTGGGCATTACTATGACAAGCATCAATAAAATATTGCATGATTTGTTTGTATATGGTGGCGTAGTATGGGACCCACATTTTGGGTATCTGATACAATAGATGGAAGGGGTGTGAACAAGAACTGCTAGACCTTTCTCTGAAAATTACTACAGAACACAAACAATAACTGATATGCTAAATCAACTAGAATGGGATTCATTGGAAGACAAGAGGAGTGTGAAGAGAGTGCTGGCAGTATACAAGGCATACTCTGGTGATGAGTCATGGGAACAGTTTGGTGGAAAATTAAGAGTTGTACATACACTCAGTTTCAAGCATAAAGGCATGGGCAAATTTTCTTTTTTTGGAAAGGGAGTCAGGGATTGGAATAAGGTAAATTATGAATAATTTACTAAAAGGGCTGGAATAATTTAAAATTAAATTTTGTTGAGTGTAAAAGTAGGTAGGTACAACAAAGGGAAAAATGGGTGTGGAGAGAAATTTCCACTGGAACATGTGCTCCATCACAATTGAATTAAATTAAAGTAACTAAAGTGTTGCATCAAAGTAGAGCTTAATGAAATATACTTATTGAATTAATTGCTTATGGTGGGCATTCATTGTTAAAACAATAAGATACTCTAAAAACTATATTACAGGAAGTTGCAGAAGCAAAAATGTATGCTCTACCTGAACAAAATAGCAAATAAAAACTTAAGAAGACATAACTTTTTTGTGTAAGGAATGACAGCCTCTTCTCTAGAGTTTCCCACAAGACTGGCTCCTGCTTCTGGCTTTGTACCTTGTTAAAATCGAGGCCATTAAAGGTGGGAAAGGATTGTTGGCAAGGAATAGGAAGGAATTCAGACACGGCCTTTTAAAGGAACCATCCCAGCACTCACCTAGAGAGATTTGGGAAAACCATGGAAAAGCCAAATCTAGATGGCTCTACAGGCAGTTGAACCCATTTCCTCCTGAATGTGAGGCCAAAGTGTTACCGCTCACCACAACAATTAGTTTTTTCTACAGGAACTGTAGTAACACACTGAATACGAAGATTAAAATAAGCATAATCATGGAGAATACAAGAGAGGCGCATTTTAGAAAAAGATAACCTAAATAATCTTACATTAGGTTAAAAATTAGAAGGATAGGCAAAATAACACAAAACTTACCAGAGAAGAAGGCAATAGGTCAAACAAATATGAAACCATAAAAACATGAATACATTTTACAATATTTCACTTTCAAACCTTATTCACGTACATAGGATTTGACAATTTGGCAAGATACTCTAGTATGTCATGATATGTGGACACCCCTCCTTCATATATGGCCCAATCCTGAATACATTAATTAAGTTTGAAACCAAAATATTGTAATATGTGATCATATTTTTGTATTTTCATGTTCATCTAGCCCTCGTTCATTTGTGCTAAGTGATGTGTTATTTTCCCTTTCTTTCCTTATTTCCATAGCCTAACAGTACTTTCATTGTCACCACTAGCCATTTAAATTAGCTTAACAAGAGAATAATGGACAGGAAAAGCAAATGGTGTATCATCATACTAAATGATTATGGGAGTCACTGGAAGATTGGTTTAGAGACATGGGAATATGTGGGACATATATTGTCAATGAGTCCTAGGGTGGATACAGGTAGAAGAATTAAGATGGTATGTGGAAGATGGAAGACCAAGAAAATCAAGGGAGTTCCAAAAGCAACAAAAAGAAGAGTGCAAGACTGTACTGAGGAAAAAAGGGGAAGAAAGGACACATAGGCTGGACCAAGAAATTGGTTTAAGCTACCTAGTACCCTCTCATTGCTACTTTTAATCTTGGTTATGGTTAAATAATGGAAAAGTTTGCTAAAAGAATGGGATGGACCTAATGATCTGGGGTAATAGTGACGAGGAAGTCCAATGATGTTTAGAAATATGTGCAAACATTGTGGTTAAATATGGCATGAAATTAAATGGGCAAAGAAAAGTGAGTATATGGTCTCAACCTGAAAGAACAATTGGCTAACCAGGTGAATTATGATGATAGGAGAACTGCTGAATGAGGTGAATAATAATCAAGTTCCTTGGAAGCGTTGTGGAGTAAAGTGGAAGGAGCAATGGGGATATAAGATGAAATCGGGCAGAAACATTTTTAAGAAGTGTCAAATGTGTGATATGGAACAAGGATGTTCATTAGGGAGTAATTTTATAGAGCATACTACACTAATGTGCAAAACTTAAGGACGAGATAGCTAAAGTAACATAACATACTAACTTCTAAATGGAAATTAATAAAAGTGCAGTAGCATGTTTCCAGATGTCTCCCACACATTTGCAGAAAACTGCCTGTTACATGGCGTGAGGTCAGTGTAACTATAGCACCAAATGTGTCTGGCACTGTAACACAAGGCATTTGAAGAAACGGGTCAAGACAGTGTGTGTCAATCGGCCATCTGTTGATACACTGTGGTGGTGTTCTTCATTATAATATGGCCCAGGGGAAACATTCGGATTACTTCAAAAGGGAAAGAATGATGGGGAAACTGGAAGAGGGATGAAGCATGATGAGAGTAGCCCATGAGTTTGTTAACGCTCACAGCATAATTTCATGTCTATGGGGAGCATTCTGAACCACAGGCACTGTTGTTTGAATGAGAGGAGATAGTAAACCACAGTAAACTACAGCAGAAGATGGACGCTACATTGTGCAGCAGGCAAGAAAGAATTCACGTTGTAAGCTACCTTACTCTCTGTTTTCAATATTCAGTTAAAATCCGACGAAGTTTGAGGTTAACATTCAGTACATGATACCATAGTTTGAAATCGAGATAACAACACTTTAGGTTCAGAAAAGTAAATAAACAACACATAGCAACCATAAATAAGAAGTTTCTAAGAAAATATAAACCATAAACTTACCTAAATGAGCGTAATCCATAATAATTCTGAAGTAAAGTAAACAGATTTGGTTAAACAACCACAGCACTAATATTCCACTAAATTGACCACAGTAAAGCACTTTAATAATAATAATTTCACCGTTTGATATTAAATTCACGAATAACTCGCAGTTTCCGACAGATTTAAAGCAGTAAATATGATTTTTAGAGCATCACCACATGGGTTGATTTCAATAATAAATTCCAGCACATCTAAGTAGTTTCAGAGTTTTAAAAGTAGATTTAACCAAGCTAAATAACCGGCAAGTCAATATTCTTTAAGTTTCCAATAACCATCAACTAATAAACAGAAGATATAAAAAATGAAAATCCAATGAACTCTTCACAGGTTTGCTGCCGGATAGCGTTTGTGAACGACGAGCTTTCGGCGACCAACTCCGTCGCCATCTTCGGGTCTGATGTTAGCGCTGCGGCGACCAGAGCTGCGTTCACAAATGCTATCCGGCAGCAAACCTGTGAAGAGTTCATTGCATCGACACGCCGGGAAAGTCTTCGTTCGCACAAATGAAAATCCGTTCTTTGGTGACGTCGTAGAAACATATTTCACGAACTAAAAACTTTTCTAAAGTACTTAAATAAAATAAAGGTATGGTTTAAAATTAGTTTCAGGCCACAATCGACTTTAAACAAAAAGTGAATAAATTCTTCCACCACCTAGGAAGTCAGCAAATTTTAGAAATTCAATAACTTTTGATATCCTTAACCGATTTAAAAGATTTTTACACCACTGAACTCAGCAGAAGCTGGGGAACACTTTGAAAATAGTATTAACTTGATATTTTAAAATTTAGCAAATCCATATTTCGGATGTGACGTATCGCAATACTATAAACAAATGCGCTTTCCGATTAACCAATTTTCAAAATTCATTTACACCGGTCTGGAAGCTTTAAAACCAAAACCAACCACATCACTACACTTGTCTCGTTATGCTCTTCATCTTGTAATTTTCTGGAAGCTCTCAGTTAACAAATTTTTTTCTAGATAGACTGTTGTCTAGGTCAGTAGGCCATTTTTGATAAAAGGAAGCCCGGCCATGGTTTCGTGGCACTTTGTTAAAGTACCTCATCGAGTTAACATGTAGTTTGCTGTTAAAAGGATTTGAGTGAGTCCGGCTCGCGGTGGCTGATGGGAAACCGGAACTTGGGCAGCTTGGCTGACTGATGCCATTACCAACCGTAGAAATTTGAACTTTTCCGACATGTGTTCTTCATTGTGAACTTTTACTTTCATTCGGGGTGGTGCGGTCTGTTCTGTTTCATGACTTGTGATCTTCGGCAAATGATTCTCGCCAATTGCCATTGCTAACTGTGACTTTATGTAAATTCTGTGAAAATTTTAAGAATATATACTTCAGTGATTCGGACTTTGGCTTTCATTTCTATTTTAGTACCTTACTTACAGGGGGTTAATTCTGTAAGTGGCGGCCGTCTTCGTCATACAGTTAGCATTCCCCAAGGTTTTTCACGGTTATAGAACTTTTGGCAACATTTTGGAAGACTTCAATTTTAGGTGTACAAGCCGATACCCGTACCCCGATACAGCTTATCCCTTAACAACGACAAATTGCAGGTGCAATTGTAACTGCATTTAACAGGACTGCAAGGCTTGAAATTTCCTGCTCCACAATAGCACAGCAATTGCAAGGAGTTGGTCTGTTTGCCCGATATCCATTACTTTGTGTTCCGTTGACACACCCACCTTGGTAACACAATTTGTGATGGTGCTTAGAGCATCAGGACTGGACCGATGAGAAGTGGGGTTGTGTGCTCTTCTCAGATGAGAGCAGATTCAGCAGGAATAGTGAATCTAGATGTACCCACATTGGCAAAAGGTGGGAACATGCAATATACACAGGGAAATTATTGAGGAAGATTGTTTTGTTCGTCAAAGACTTATGATGTGTCGAGCATAATGTCGGATGGGCATACCAACCTCCAAATCTTTGAACGCAGTACACTCACCAGTCTACATTAGTACAACACTGTACTCCTTTCCTGTGTGAATTTTTTCAGGGGTGCGTTCGGCACTGACATCATTTTTATGGATGACAATGCATGACGGCATCAAACAGCTCAGATGAAGGTCTTGGAATGAGGGTATAATCGGAAAAATGACTGGTCTGCTCCTTCGCCAAACTTAAATCCCATCAGACATGAGTGGCATGCATTGGGGAAACGTATTGCAGCATGTTCACCTGGGTAAATAACTACCCAGCATTTGTCAACCACACTGGTGGAGGAATATAACACCCTACCACAAGAACTACTTACCAATGGGACCATTTTGCAGAACATGCATTGCTGTCTGTAATGATCACACAGTCTTTTAAGAACCTCATCCCTCCTTTTTGTAATGTCCAGGGCACTATCATGTGTCCCCTTGACTTCAGTATAACTTATTGTCTCTGTATGAAAGTGTCATTTCTGTTTGTCTCATCATGTATTTCTTTCCATTGCCTACTGTACCACACTGTAGCAGTGATATGTATATATGGTTCAAGTTTCATGTATGTTACTTGGCAGTGACACTGCATGTGAATGCTGCTTCTGTCCTTAAGTTTTGCACACCAGTGTATTTTCATATTCTCACCTATGCTGCCAAAAACTGAAAAGAGAAGAAGAGGGGTATCAGTAAAATTCAAGCAAGTGAAATGAAATTCTCAGCAGCAGAATAAAGGTGACAAAAAGAGGTAAGTTAAGGAACAAGAAAGTTGGGGACACAGCGAAAGTGGAACACCTGTAGGAGAGGATAGAGGGGCAAGATTTAAATCTTTTCGACATGTAAAGATAATTGAGGGGCTTAGAGTACCAAGAAAAGTACATGAAATAAAGATACAAGGTAAACAGCCCAGAGGAAGACCAAAAGATAGATGAGATAGAAGAGAGGTCTGGACCAATGTGGTAATGCTTAGCTGATGGGAAAAAGAGAGGAAAATGGAGAGGCTTGTATGCAAAGCAGACCCAGCCAGTGGCTGGAAACTGTGATTTTGATATGTAAGGGAAGAAATTACCATAAACACAAACTGGCAATTAATTTAAGGTGCAAGAGAGTACAAAAGCAATTTATCTGAAACACTGAAAGAAATTGTAATTAACATTTGTGAAGGGCAAAAGGAGGTGGGTGTGGAAATTGTACTAAAATAAAGATAAAAAATAAAATGTGAAAGTAGATGGGCAAGGAAACTGTCACTGGGCCATATGCTCCATCATAATAAAATTAAAAATAATCAAATGTGATGGATCACACATTTTTATGCCAAAGTTTCCCACATATCACTTTTTCCTCTGTTTGTATGTATGCTGTGAGCCTTCATTTCTACAAGTTAAAAATCATTTTCTGTCTGAAATTTCTTTAGTAAAAAAAAAAAAATTATTTGCTATTTAATCCTATAACTATTAATAGAACCACTTAGGACTACAGAAAATGTCTAATAAGCTCAAAATAAGGTATTCTTCTCCACACTTCTACGTCCTAAATCAACTGAGTTAATGAAAGGTAACATAATGGCAAAGCTTGATGTAGTAATGTAGTACATTTTAACTTGCATTTCTAAGTTTTCAAAAATCATACAGATTTCTTCAAATGAATGGTAGAGCGGGTTGTGATGTGGCATGCAAAACTTGTTTAAAAACTAAATTTGGTGGGTAACTAACAGATATCAGAACATGGGAGATGTTATTTGAATACAGAGTGAGGGCCTGCTGGCTGGAACATATGTATCTCCCACGAATGCCAATGATATAGAGGAGGAAGCGTTTGACATGATAAGGATGGCAATTGTTGTAATAAAGGTACTGTTCCAGCTTGGTCAGTTTGGTGTGGACAGGTGAGCTGAGGTGGCCATTTGAGAGGAAAAAATCCACATCTTGAAAAGTGGCAAGTATGTGGGAATAAGTCCACAAGAAATTTGGAGTATTAAAGGTGTTGACGCTGTTTTATATCCATATAATAGATTAGAAAATATTTTCTGCTAACCTCTACCATGTTTCCATGACTGGTTCCCATGATTTGGTTCATAATTATCAGGTTTATGGCTTTCAACTCTTATCCACACTTCCCATCATGTTGATTTTGAACATTTAGTTAGCTGCCAGATTCCACAAGGTAGCTGCCTCATTCTATTGTTGAAAAAAGGTTATGAGACTGAACATTTCATGACTATGTGAGTACATTTTTTTCCACATTTTCATTAAGTGGTGGTTATTCTCCTATCAAAGAATTTAACATACATATTAGGATATGAAAATGAACCACTTTAGATACTGGTTGTGGGGCGTGCACACATAAAGCAGACAAAAATACGGATGACATCAAAATTTTAGGTTTTCGCCTTTGTCAACAAGTGAACATTGTGGAGAGTGGGTGTTGTGGGAGACTGGCTCACAGAGTGACTGCTAGCCAGAAACATGGTGGGGGTAAATTCAAATACAGGATGGGTAGAGAGATAGCAGTTTTAAGCTGATACCCAATCTTTGCTGTCAAAACTACTATCTGGTGGCTAAATTGAGCAAACTGATATAATAAAATCTTATTAACATAAATATAAATAATCAAAAATAAATTAAAAAGAAAACTAAAGAATCCCTAAGGTTAAACAAGAACTCTGGTTAGCAGTAGTTCAATTTAGGTAGTGGAGATGGAGGCAAACAGATGATGGAGAGAGGAAAAAACTAATACATAAACAAATGACTGGGAATCTTCTTAAACTGAGACCTGGGTGTTGCCTTGTGCCCAGTTTGTACTGATAGACAAGTTCTCACTTTCTGAGTTCAGAGGAGCTGCTGCTATATGGGAGGACTCTGATAACACAGACCATAAAACAATAGTTAAAATTATTGGTATCATGGGAGATGGCACAGATGGCTACTGGGTGCTTTGGGTTTTGCATGAATTCCATCTATTGGCCATTCATTCTTATGGCTAATGGATTTGTGGTGAAACTTATGTATGAAGCCAGGCAGTGGTTGCATGTTAACTGGTGTACCGCATGGCAGGTTTCACAGTGGCATGTTACCCAGTGACAGGGTTGGTGAAAATGGTGGAGGTGTGGGGTATGTTGCACATCTTTCAGCTGGGTCTATTGCATGAAGAAGAGCCTTGGAGTTGTCTGATGGGACGAGGAAGAGCATGTTTGTGGTCTACAAGTTGGCAGATGTTAGGAGCCATCTGAAACAAGTTCTGGAAGGGTCAGGGAGGATTTTGGGAAAAATGAATCCCATTTCTGGGAAGGTTTGGAGGAAATCATAAACCTCCTGAATGATTCTGCTAATGAATTCAAGTCCTGAATAGTATTGTGGGATCAGGATGGTGGGTTTTTGGGTGAATAGGATGGTCGATTGGCTGTACAGGGTGCGCAGTAGCCCATGAAAACTGTTTGTGAATCAAAACCGGAGGGTACTTGTGGGATATCAATGTTTATATGATGTTTGAATATTACATGAGGGACTGTTGGTTTGAGCATGTATGACTACCCCAAATGCCAAGACTGTAGGGGAGGGAACACGTGGTATAATACGGATGGCAACTTTCAAAATGGAGATACTGATAAAGGTTAGTGGGTTTGGTGTGGACTGAGGAGTTGAAGTAGTCATCACACAGGGACAAATCCAAGTCCAAGACAGTGGCCTGGATGTGGGAGTAGATCCACATGAACTTCAGCATGTTAAAGGTTAAGATTGTTCAGGAAATTATAAGGCATATATATGAACTGTTTTGTGGGTCATTAGCAACTAAGGACTTGGGCCAAAAAAATCACCAACATATATATGAAGTTAAAAACATTTGTAACAGTATGATGTCAAAATACGTAGTTCCTTCGAATTGTTCAATTTTTTTTTTTCTTTTTCTTTTTTGAAAAATACAATAGCATTAACTGAATTATTTTTAAAAGAATCCATTAACTTTTATTTAGAAATTGGTGCAGAGTGAAGCAGGAAGATTAATGCGCACATTACAAAACTACAAGACTGAGATTGAAAGGATCAGTCCATTATGCAGTCAAGTATCAAATCTTCAGCATCGAATACAATCATGTGAGTACAGTTTCCAATTATCTTTCTTTAAAATGTTAAAGATTAAAAGTTAAATTCTGTCAAAAAATTCATGACTCTGTAGAAAGGGAAATACAATATTTATTATTATTAGTTTAATTGTGATGGAGCTAATGCTCCAGTGGCAATTCCCCTAGTGATCTAATTGCTTGAACAGGTATTTGTAACAAAAACGTGTCTTTTTTTAAAAGGGAAAGTAATAAGCATGGACTAAAGTGACCAAGAAGCACAATTCTTTATCATTAGAGATAAATAAATAAACATAAATTGTAAAAATAGTTTACCAGCGAAATTTTTGGGAGGATAATTTACATGTGTTAAACTTCTCTTATGAAATGAATTCTGGTGAGATGTCTGTAATCAAACAGATGCAAATAACGTCTGTAATTTTCTATACGGTTTCAATCTGACTTTTCCCATAAAGATGAAATCTGTGGCAGAGGAAGCTAACAAAACGATCTGAAGCATAAGCAAAAACAAGTTGATTAAGGTTTTTCAAACAATGTTAAAAGGTATAATTACATTATATAAAAAAAGTAATTCAACAAGCAAAAATCATGGTAAATGATAATTATATGTAAAAATCTTCCTAACAAAATGAAAGCAATGTGGCATGTTATTAGACAGCGAACTGAAAGTATAAAAACTGAAAGACACAACATCAAACTATGTGCTGGTAATTAAATAATTTCTGACCCCAAAATGATAGTTGAAGAGTTAAACAAATTTTACTTCTTTAGCAGAAAAATTTATTAAAACAAACTTAAGTTGTTTCAAGACTTTCCATTGAATCCAGTGCCACAATGTATTTAATCAAACCAAACCATGATGAAATTACAAACATTATAACGACATTAAAATGGTTGTAGATGTGGACTATATGAAAACCTGTGCTAACTGTGTAGTTGACCCTCTAGCATAACTTTTCCTTAAAAGGCCCTACTTAAAACTGCTAAAGTGACTCCACTGTTCAAAAAGTTGCTCCTATGTAACTGACAAACAATAGGAAAGTATTCCAGTTAAGTATTTTTTTTTCAGAAATTTTATAAAAACACTTTCTTGATAAAACAGTTTAATACTGTCAAAAAATATTTTATATCCAGCAGTATGGATTAAGGAAAAATAAATCTTCTCATACAAATTCTTAGACTCAATTTAAAAAAAAAAAAATATATGAAAAAGAAATGGCTACAGGTATTTTCCTGGACCTCTCAAAAGTGTTTGACATAAATGATCATAGTATTTTCTAACTAAATTTTAAAAAATGTGGATAAGAGGGAATGCAAAGTACTGGATTAAATTGTATCTCAAAGACTGTAAACAAAGAGTATGTGTAGATAGTGAAACAACATACAAGAAAAATAGAATAAGGGAAAAGTTTACCTCAAATGAGCAATTTTTAAAGTATGGCATTCCCCAAGGCTCAGTGTTAGGACTGGTTCTTTTTATAGATTATCATTATAAGAATGTTCATCCACAAAATGCATTTCTTGTTAAACAATCTGTCTGTTGAGGTTTTATTGAACAGATATATGCTTAAACTCTGACCATCATTGATACTGTCACTGAAGTTACATAGATTTGTTGATACAGTTGCCAAACTATCAAAATAAATATCCTGCAATAGTTAACAGGTTTTTATTGTAATGAAATAAAAATATTTTTTAGAAAAGTTGACTGCTGGTATTAGCTCATAAGACCTTAGGCTGGCATCAGAATCTTCAAAACTTTAAATGAAGAAAGCATATCATAATGACTTGACAATTCACAAACACTTAAAGAAATCTTTCATAAAGTACCCCAAAGTTTAATGAAAGATGAATTTGAAGTATCAGATCATAATAAAATTCAGCTAACTATGGTAAAGTTGTTTCACTTGTGAAGGTTTCCATGTTCACATCATTTGAAGTATTTTAAAGCCACAACATTCCTTGACTGCTCAAATTTTATGTTCAGATTATACAAGGTTTGAAATTTTTTACAAATACGAGTTCCTTGCTCCACGATCATCAAAACCAATCAGCTTGGAGGCTGCCTAATAAATAACAGTTTGCAAGACAATGGAGTGTGGCAGTAGTTAAACCTTTTCTTCAAGGTTACACAATATTGCTTTCTATATTTTTATCCCGGTCTTTCTGATATTTTGATATATTATAGATCATTCAATTTAGGAGATTTCACACTGTTATAAACTTTTCCTAAAACCCCTTTATTAAATTTTGAACTTACATCTCAGTAATTCATATTTAACTTTTAAAATACTCTTCTCTCCCACAAAGATTTTTTTATCAACAGTTTTGTTAAAATTTTCTCTTTTATTTAGTGTGTATTACTACTTCCTAATGCCTGTAACTTTTATGTAATCTTGCATTAACTGAAATTGCGCCTTACTTTTCGCTTTCCTTTAAGTCAAACGCAAACTTAGAAATTCAATATCTCTATAATTCTGTTTATTTATAAATAAGATTTACATACATTCCTTATAAAAATTTGTTCTATTTTCTGATAGCTCATTTACTTTTCAAGAATCCTCCATTCTTATTTTGATTGTTTCTTTAACATAAGCTTTATGTTGAGGAATTTGAAACAAAGCGTAACAATCAGAATACTGAAATTTTACGTTTTTGCCCTAAATTTTAAACTTTTCTCCAAACCATTATTATATTGTTATTCTCTGAATTTCTCACTACGTTCTGAACCTAATTTTTTTCGCTTAGCTATTTTATATGAAATTTTCAGTTTCTTTATCTTACTAAAAAATATAGGTACTTAGAATTTACTTACTGCCTCAAGTTTTTGTCAGAATGTGTATGCCTATCCTGACAACACACTGTGACATTTAAATTTGGAATAATAGCTTTAATTAACTGAAAAAATTTGATCTAATGTTTTTTGCTTATACACACCATTTGATCACATGATGAATTACTCTTTGAAATTGATATAGCTCTCTTAGTAAAATTTTTTGCCTATACAAACCATACATGAAAATGATTTTTTTAATGAGTACTCTCTTTGAAAATCAAGCATTAACTTAAAATGTTTACTTTCAGATTTTTATGTTTATTTACAATATCAGTTTATTCTCAAGTTAAAAGTTGCTTTATTGTTAAGATTTAATTTAATTTAATTGCAATGGAGCACACCCTTTGGTGGAAATTTCCCTACACACCCAACTTCCCCCTATCCTGCACCCACTTACATTTGCCCTCTACAAATTTTAGCTTTAAATTCTTTTAACATTTTCGCTAAGTTATTCATCATTCCCCTTGGTAACTCATTCCAATCCCTGACACCCTTACATAAAAAAGAAAATCTTCCCACACCCTTGTACCTGAAATCGAGTGCCAGCTTGTGATCATGGTCATCTTTTCCCTTCCATGAACTACTTTTCATACCTACTGCAATATCTTTCCATGCCTCATCGCCAGCATACGCCCTGTACACTCCCATGACCCTCCTCATCCTCCTCCTGTCTTGCAATGAATCCCATTCCAGCATTTAGCTCATATTATTTACTTGCTGTGTTATACGCTTTGAATTTCCCCTCTTTAATGGATTTTGAGGAACTTAATCATTCTTAACATTCTATTTGCAGATCACATAAGTATTTTACTCACTTCCCAAAACATAGAAATTTAGAATTAGTAGCATGTGAAACCATGAGTTAGTTAAAAAACTGGTTTGGTGAAAATAATCTATTATTGAATGATGAAAAACAGCATTTCTGAATATCTGCCTGCCTCACTCAGCTAAAAAAAAAAAAAAAAAAAAAAAAAAAAAAAAAAAAAAAAAAAAAAAAAAAAAAAAAAAAAATATTAAAGCAGCTATAAATAACATAGATCTATAAATAAAAATTGTAAATAAAACCAAACAACAGAACATGAAATGGGAAATACATAAGCAAATTGGCAAAAATACTGTGCTAATTTAGATTCACTTATAAGATATGGAATTATTTTATAAGGTAACTCATCATAAAGCATTTATGTATTTAGGAAGCAGAAAAGTGCAGTGAGAACTAACTATATGTCAACTAAAAAGATTAGAATCATGTAGAACATCATTAGTTTACCTTGCCATTCTAAATGCTACCTGCATATACATCTATGAAATGGTTCTTTTGAAGAGAGAGTATCTCCTAAGAAGTAGACTAATAAAAAAATTATATGGTACATAATTACTACAGTAGAGGACATTCAGATATCCATGTAACTTTTCATCTTAAAAGTATTTAAGCTCAGTAATAGCACTCTACGATAAAATACCAGAAGTAAAAAAAATCCTTCCTGTAGCTCATTTAAAACAAAAGTACAGGCTCTTCTAGTGAGGTACAGTTTTCATTCCACTAGTGAATAAAAGGTCTTACAAAAAACGAGCTTTAGCATTTCTGTTTTATCTACTACTGCATTGTAATTTATTTTTCTTCATGTACAGTTGATTTTTCACTATATTATTAGTCATTTACATCATCTCATATTTATGTGTAACTCAAATCATTAAAATGACTTGTCCAAGTCAAATGTGCAGCTGTTTAATAAGCTGACTGCATCAACCATCTGACAATAGCAACGAGAATATTAAAAATCTTTGGCCACATTTATGTGATTATGTTGCATTTAAATCATGACTGGGAGAACAATGCAAACTGTTTGCGTAAACGTTCTACAATCAAGGATCACATCTTAATAATCTTAAACAACATATGAAGAGGATGCATATATCCAAATATGAACAGTTAGAAGAAAAAGTAAAAGCAGGGCCAACTTGTGGGGAAAAAGAAAAATAATTCAATGCCTTCTTCAAGTGCTGTGGCTTCTTCTAAAGTAGATAGCAGCAGAATTGATTTAATTTAATCTCCATCTGCTAATAAAAGTATACGTCAATAAACATCATAACTACTGACACCGTCATACTCCAAGTTGGTGGGGACTGATGTAAAGTAAACCTTTTCATTGCCAACATGATTCCACTACATGTTGAAGAATCCGATAGTTTGAGAAACTGATTAAAACGTTGAAGTAAAAACTCAGTTTCCAGAAGGGCATGGGGTAGACGTATTACTGATTCACATCACAGTACACAGCACATACTGCTTGCAATAATACCTACTGCAAAATATAAACATCAGTTCCACTTTTGGATGGTTAACTTTAACTTGCATTAAATTTGCAAAAATGTAACGTTTTAACAATTAACAAAGTTAATTTTTTAAGTAGCAGATTAACGATTAACAAAGCTAACTTTTCGATTAACTGTGCCCACCTATGGTGTTCTGTTTGTGATAAGAGACTTCACTGCAAGTTGAACTATATAAGAGTTCTGATGGGAACCGTACAGAAAACTCTGCTTAATTCTGTTTAAAACAAATTGTTTGATATTTTCTTTTGAATAATGTCATTTTTTATCTGAATGGCCAATTTTTATGTTTCTGCCACCACAAAACTTCTGCAAGATCTCTCATTGCATAAAGAAATGTATTTATGGGAAAAATGCAAAAAATTGTCATTTTTATTCCTTTTATAAACAACTTGTTTTTCTTCAATAAAATATTATTTTTTAAAACAACTGTATGTTGTATCTACAGGCAACTGCAGGAGCATTTACAACTACAGATACCATCTGAAATAGTAAGCAGAAACATTTCTCATTACAAAGACTACTTAGTAGATGATGAGAGAAATCTCTGTCAGAAGAAGATTCACTGCCATATTGTTCAGATTGCAATTCTGAATAGTGATTTTTATTACATTTGTGTGCGTGTGTGTCAGTGGAAGTCCAAGTATGCACCATTTTCTGTATATGATATGTACATATGAAAACATTAATTATATTTAGTATAGCATATATTTGTATGAAATTTTATTAGTTATATATTTTGTTGAATTTGTAATTTATGTGTCTATACACCAGAGCATTGGCAGGTAGATGTATTGAGAATAACTTTCATAATAAGTTTTCTCATTAAATGACTATAACATGAAATATAAATCAGAAAGAAGATTATATGTACCGAAGACTGAAATAAATTTTTTGAGTGAAGTAACTTCTACTCTTGGAAAAGACTGTAAATCTATTATTTGTTCCTAGTCTAAAATAGAAAAAAAAGATCACTGATGTGATAATATGATCTAATTAATGACATATTTTCAGTTTTTATTTGTAACAGTTTTAAAAATATAACCCAAAGACTTAAATGGAATTCTGAGCTAAATTCTACTGACAACACTGGTTGGCAGTCTTTATCAAAATTACAAAGCACATGATCTTTCATTTACAGAATATTTGTACTTTGAAAAATGTTGTCTTGAATTTAAATGCTACTAATAAATCAAGATCGAGAATAAAGGTTTTACTTAAGTTAAATTTTTATAATTTTTTGATCAAGTAATTGTAAATAACTGTTACATGTAACAATTTTCAAAATATTTACATTTTTAAGTAATAAAATATTTCCTAATAAATCTAAATCCTGCTTTTTTCCCTCCTGGAATCTTTGTTTTCTATAAAACTCTCACGAAAGTGAATGCATAATATAAAGTTTTGTTCAGCAATTCTGTATACAAGAGGGTACTATAATATTACTACAGATGTCTTAAAGATAGTAGGATGGGACATTGCACCTTACCTTGAAACATTATTTAAATTGAGTCTGGATACTTGTTGTTTACCAGATGACTGGAAAAATGCAATAGAAGTACCAGTCCATAGAGGGGTGACAAACGGGGTTGAAAACTATAAGCCAATCAGTTTGCCATCAGCGGTAGGTAAATTAATGGAGAGATTAATATGCAACCATATTAGAGGTGTCTGTGAGGAAAGTAAATGGTTTTCAAGTAGGCAACATGGCCTTAGACAAGAATATTCGTGTGAATCTCAGTTAATAAGATATATGCAAGATATTTCTAATGAAATGAACATTGGAGGTCAAGTTGATAGTGTGGCACTAGATCTTTCAAAGGCCTTCGACAGAGTGAGCCATAAAATGGTGCTAAATAAGGTAAAAACTATTGGAGCTTAAAAAAGGTGATTTGCTGGGTGGAAGAATTCGTAAAAGGTAGAAAGCCAAAAGTTAGGGTAGGAAATATCATAAGAAGTAGAAGTGAACATGGGAGTCCCACAGGGTAGTGTATTGCGACCACTGTTATTATATTCTAATGAATGATTGTGTTAATGGTTTACCATCAGAAATTAGATTGTTTGCAGATGACATAGTGTTATATAAAAGGATAAAAACAATAGAAGACTGTAAACAGCTGCAGGGTGATCCAGATAAGATAACTAGCTGGGTGAGTCAACATGGGATTAAGATAAATGCAAAGAAGAGTCAGCTTATTAGGTACACAGATAAAAAAGCTAAGGTTGATTACAATTATAAAGTGGGGAAGGAGCTACTTATTGAAGACTCTAAATGTAAATACCTTGGCATTGATTTTTGACAGCACGCTTAACTGGGCAGGACACACTGGACCAGTGGTAGGGAAAGGATTCAAAAACATTCACCTGTTGGAAAGAGTTATGAGGGGACACACTAGAGAAGTAAGGGAGTTGGGGTACAAAACTTTGGTCGGACCACTGCTGGAATATGGTGATGTAGTTTGGGATCCACATTTTGGGTATCAAATTCAGGAGTTGGTGCGGGTTCAGAGAAGGGCTGCCAGATTTGTCTTTGGAAATTATCGCAAAATACAATCGGTAACTAATATGATAGAGGAGCTGGTGTGGGATTCATTGGAGGATAGGTGGAGGGTTAAAAGAGTCATGGGACTGTACAAAGCCTATACTGGTGATGAAGCATGGAAAGATATTGTTGGGAAAATTAAGAGACGTGCTTGGAAGGGTAAGGTTGACCATGACCACAAGCTGGCACTTGATATCAGGGAAAATTTTCTTTCATATGAAAGGGAGTGAGGGACTGGAATAAATTGCAAAGAGAAGTGATGAATAACTTGCCGGAAACACTGAAAGAATTTAAAGTAAAAATTAGTAGAGGGCAAAAGTAGGTTGGAAGAGAAAAGGGAAGGGTTGTAGGGAGATTGCCACCGGAGTGGGCACTCCATTGCAAATTTATCAATTACATTATATTATAAAATATTACAATTAAGAGATATATTGTCTGAAATAAATTATTTGCAATCTTTAAATATGTTGCATAATGAATGTGATATAAGACTGTGGAGAACATGAAATACAATAATTAGATAGCTACAAAATCAATTGTTACTAAAGCTATCTCTGCCTAGGAATAAAGAAATTTTGACCATATACACTTTTAGGATGGATAGACTATTTTGTCAGGGGATGGCCATTTTAGATATATTATCAGAAGATGTAGTTTGACAATATACTGAGTTTGAATACAATGGCACAAAAAAGTGCTGTTAATTTTGTGGTGATTAAGTATTTTACATTCGATAAGGTTTTTTCAGTATGTCTCAGTTAGTAGGGAATATTAAATTTACAAACATGAATTTCAGGAAATTATACTGGACTGAAGTTTGGAATAAATGATAAATTCAACTCATTTTATCAAATTCATGCCATTTTTTTAATAATTTCTGAATGAAAAATGGAATCCTTATTGTGGTGAGACCGTATTAAGCCAGGTATAGAAAGAGTGTTAACAGTAATTGGGAGAAGTAAATGAAAGTTATTTTTAATGCTTAAGTTGCCACGAAGCATTGTTGAGTGCGGGGTAAAAAAAAAGCAATTGTTCAGTCAGTATGTAGCTGGCCACCGCAGGAGTTGGGTTAAGGCTCATGCGCACCCTGTATAATTGTATCTAAAAGTAATAAAATGTTGTACACTGATCACATTAGGGAAGTGCTTCGTGACAAACAATGAGCTAGTAGTAGTGAGATGTGGTGACACGGTGTGTAGACTCGCTAGACAGAAGCGTGGTCAGAAGTTGCAATCACAGGAAATGAAGTACTGTTTAGCCTTATACATGGTCAAGATCAACAAGTATAATTAGTGGTGGTGGTTGGGATAGATGCATGTGCTTGGTAAATAAATCGGATGTGAACTTAAAAGTGACCTGTGAATTGACGTAGTAGAAAAATCATACTTGCAAGCCTAAACAATCAAGCATATCTTAAATCATATCTTAAATTGCCACATGGCATATTGAACTGCCATACAGCTAACAATAGAGCGACATTATGGCTTTATTCATCTGTCTGCCTGTACATGCATCTATCACATTCTCTGAAACCTTTAACTAAGAAATTTTTAATTACACAATAGTTTTTACTAATTTTATGATGACTATAACATAAAATTTCAAAAAATCATGTGGGGCCAAAGAAAATATTTCTTTTGTATAGTCTTTATGTATATCGAATAAAAACTGGGAATTCTCCGATTCTCAAAATGATTTGATTTTTTTTTTTTTTTTTTCTATTCCACAGTTTGTGGAAATTATTGCCTGAAACCACTGAAAACAATAACATTCCCCCTTTTATTTTCCTCTTATTATTATTATTTTTAAATACAGTGATATGTAACTTTACAAGAAAACTATAGTCATCTTTTTGAGTTAAAGGTTTACACAAAATAACTAAATGAATTATTTTTAAAAAATTTATTCTTCATCATGTACATTTAAAAAGATTATTTGTTCCATTTCATGAAAGGGATAATAAATATATTGTGAAAATATTTTTAAAAAAGTTTTCCAACATACCCAATAGCTTAATAGAATTTTTTGTTTGTTTTTTATTTCCACATATCATTTAAAAGACAAGATTTGGAACTCTTTGAAAATAGCTTAGTGACATGAAAATGTTGTTAGAAAATAAGGAAAGACAGGGAAAGTGAACCTAACACTCACCACAAGATGAAGGCTGAAGGGCCACGACAAACAGAAAAATACAAACACAGTTCACAATATTTCAGTATAAATCTTAGGGTGGCCATATAGGTTGGGCAATAGAGCGTCCAACCATAGCTATTATGAGGGGGGTTCGATCCCGAATGACGCCAAAGATTATTCAAAGCTGAACATCCAAAATGGTTCCCCAAGCCCACTCAGCCTGCTATCTGGGTACTGTGAGAGAAACTCTGCAAGAAAGTAAAGAATGGCCTGAGCATGGTGTTGGTCCCATCACATCCCTACTCTGGGCAAAAAGGTTGTAATGGGAATATGAAGCTCTACCTCTGCAAATCCTGTGGTAAATGGCAGGAACCATAGGTGCCCCATAACCTATACCTTTTCTAAATGAATGGTTTTGAAAAAATTGATTCTTCATCAGATAATTTCTTTTTAAAAAAATCATAGGTTTCATTTCATGAATGGGATAAAAAATGTATTCAGGAAATAATTTTTCAAATATTTACATGATACCCAATAATATCCTCAACAGAGTTTCTTGCTGGTTTTTTATTATTATAATTATTTAAAACACAAGAATGGCAAAAAATATAGTAAAACTCTTTAAAAATAACTTGTTAGTAGATAGTGACAGTTAAAATGTTGTTAGGTAATGAAAACAAGGAAGGACACGAAAGTGACCCCATCACATGAAGGCAGAAGAGCCAAGACAAACAGAAAAAACATGAACACACTTTACAATATTTTGGCTTAAACATGACTACAGGAGAATAGATAGCAAGTGTATCAGATATGTACAGATTGTGAATTACTAAGCCATGAATCTCTATTAAATGTGCTAGGAGGTAACCGAGGACACATTTCTTTTATTATTATTACTTTTCTCTTGATCTCTTTTGCAGTAAAGAAATACATCCCCCCTGTGAAATTTTGTTACAAATGGAGCAAAAAAAAAAAAAAAAGGAGTTCATATCTGAGGAAATACACAACTAAATAAAAATGACCTAAAACAACATTGACTGCATTTTTAATAACTATAAAATGATACTACACTTAACGGAGTATGTAAAATAAGATAATCTCATTTTTTAGAGAAAGTACACTGATTTTCTTCAGCATTTGCATTAGTAAAAATATTATTTCATCAAGGATATCTACTTCTGAAGTAAAAATTGAGGCCAGCGAGAGTGCACCGTAGAGTAACATCAGGGAGACAATAGCCACTGCTCAAGTGGAGTGTGGATTAGCAAACTGCAGTTATGAAGTACTGAAAACTTGCGAGCTGTCAAAATGACAGAATCTAGCACACCAGTTGGCTTTAGACAATCCACATCTCCGATGGGCAGAGTGGGGAGTTTTGAGAAAAGCCTCAGTCTCTCTTTCATTCATCTTAATCAGTCTCACCTAGAAGCACATTCACAGCCAATGACACTTCCCACCAGAATTGGTTGTCACTGGTGGCAATCACAGATTGCAGCAGATGGAAACTAGTGGGTAACAGGTAAGTTCTGTTGTATGATTGGATATGGAGGCAGTTGGAGATGGGTCATGGGCAAATACTTATATTGATAGTCAGGATTAACAGCAGACAGGCTCACTTGTCATCCACAATAAAGGATTATGTTATGTATTAACCAAGCACTATGTCATTCACAAATTATTATCTAATTGCATCTTCAGACCGAGCGGGGCGGTATAACGGTTATCGTTCTCGCCTCACATTCGGGAGGACGGCGGTTCAAATCCCCATCCGGGCATCCAGATTTGGGTTTTCCATGGTTTCCCCAAATCACTCCAGGCAAATGCCGGGATGCTTCCTTCAAAAGGTCATGGCCGAATTCCTTCCCATTCCTTGCCCCCATCCTTTCCCGTCTCTAAAGACCTCGATGTTAAAAAGAGACGTAAAGCAGTTACAAAAAAAAAAAAAAATGCATCTTCAGAAGGTGACAACAGAGCATCTGTCTCATGTATGAACTGTTGGCATATAACTATGTAGATATAGTACATTAAATGCTGTAAATACAAAACATTAGCATGTTCTAATTTTCCTTAAAGATCCTATACGGTAATGAATATTTCAATCTGAACTATGGTCAACTTTCTATCTCGACACGAACTTACTTGCAACTAGAAGCTTCCTATCAGCTCTCACAGGATGGCACAAGACAGGCCATGACATAAATTATTATTGATTTATTTACAATAGAGCACATTCCAGTGGCAATTACCCTAGTGATCAGATAGCGCTGTTGTTTTTTTTATTTAAATTATCTTATATATGCTGAGTGTTAAAATCCACCCACCCACTTCCCCAGGTACATGTGTGATTTATGAATTTTAGTTTTAAATTCCATCAGCGTTTTTGGTAAAATTATTCATCATTTCACTTGGTAATTTATTCCAATCCCTGATACCCATACCCACAAAAGAAAATTTTCCCTCACCCTGATACATCAAATTGAGTGCCAGCTTGTGGTCAAAGTCATCTCTTCCCTTCCATGCACTATTCCTAATTCTTCGACCAATGTCCTTCCAAGACCTGTCACCAACATATGCCTTGTACACTTCTGGCACTCTGTTCATCCTCCTCCTGTCATTCAATGATTGCCAATCCAGCTCCTTTACCATATCACATACTACCTGGGTATTATGATAATTTCCACAAAAAAAATCAGCTGCTTTTCTTTGCACACCCTCCAACTCCTGTTTTTGATACTCAAAATGATTGTCCCATATTATACAACCATATTCAAACAATGGTCCAACCAATGTTTTGTAACACAATTCCTTAACTTCTCTGGCACATCCTCTCATCACCCTCTCCAGTAAATGAAGGATTTTATAACCTTTTACTACTACCTGCCCAATATGCTCTGCCCAGTTGATTTTATTTTCAAATGTTATGCCAAGATATTTATACTTCAACAAATCTGATCCCACCCTGTAATCATAAACAACCCTTAGTTTTTTTGTATTTTTTTCTGTGTACCTAATAAGCTGACTTCTTGGCATTTATCTCCATTTCATGTTGACCTTGCAATTTAGATGTTCTTTCCAGGTCACCCAGCAGCTCTTCAGTCTTATTTTTTATATACTATCATACACCACTATGTCATTAACATATTTGTTAATAGATCTGTTTTTTGATCAATACAATACATCTTCCCACGAAATTTCATCAAAATCAGTGCAAAGTCAGCAGAATTACAAGGCTGTAACAGATGATAAAATTAAAATAGTTCTGATTTTTTTTCCCCATGATAACTACAGAATCCTAAGAAGTGTTGTTATGAAAAATATCACCATAATGTTTTAAGAATCATGCAGTAAATCTTCGTGAGCACACGCCTCACCTGCGAAATGGCCTAATCGTCTCTACATAAATAAGATTTTAAACCGATATATAGTACATTTGTGTTCGCCTCATATTTTATACCTTCATCACAGCCCTCCAGACTTCACCTTTAGTGAATGATGAATTATTTTACCCATCCTTTGTTGTGTACATTGTATAACAACCTTTCCTTTTTCCTTGGTAAAAATAAGTTGATACAACATCATACCATACCTAGAAATAATACCTAAGTTATGAACTTTCCTTGTACAAGAGGACTCAACATTTCAATAACTGAAGATTTTGCGAATAATGAGTATAGAAGTGAATACCCCATCCTCAAGGAATAAATATCATGTTTGAGCACCCACATATGTCCCTTTATAGAAAATTAAAATATCCACATGTCATTAATCCTAAACTAAAACAGTTTCTTCCTCATAATTTGCCTCTGATTTCTCAGTTTTTAATATCTATTAAAGATCTAAAAATTAATTTATGCTTGTATTGATAAAGAAATCACATTTAAAATCCATTACAATTTATCATTCTGCTGCTATACTGCTAACACTGGTTCACAATGACTAGTTGCAGATATGAACAACCTGTCCATGCTTACACTACTAATTCTTCACCCAGTATCAGCAAAGGTCTAATCACCAATGTATACCTCTTTCATTCCTACCACTCTTTTCACCAGCCTCCTGTTTTCCAGTAATGCCCAACCGAACTGCTTTTTCATATCCGTTATTGATTGTGTTTTACAGTAATCTGTGTAAACAGCTCTAGCTGATTTGAATCTGATTCTATGTAATGCTAAGATGTTTTACATACAATAATAACTGTACATCCAACATGAACCCCAAGAACACAATGGTTCGACCGAAGTGTGGATGTCACTGTATCTAACTTATGAATTTGCATAAACAAATTCCTTCAATGTAATCTTCATAGATGTCCACCTAATGAAAACAGCAGAGCCATCTGTTGAAACGTGTTTTATCGACACAATCAGCTGGATACCTCTAAAGACTACATTGCAGCAATATGCTGGAAAAGTCTCTACTTGCACAACAAATTCCTTGTTTCAGAAGAACCAAGCAATGTGTCTTCTTCTCTATGGAGTATAAAGAATAGATTGGAATTATTACCAATAGATATACAAGTAAAAAGAGTAATGATCTTTTCGGAAACACTTAACCATTGCATGGACATTACTGAGTGCACTGTAAGCCCGATTTTAGCACTGTACGGTTACTATTGCAAGCTTGGTTAATTGAAAATCTAAAAACCTTTGAGAGGTCACTGCTAAATTCTGTTCGTTAAATTTCTTTTCCTCTTGACATACAATTAACTCTTCAGTTCCCATTACATGGCTTCCAGAGCACTTCTGGGTGTACTGTAGCATTAAGTAAGTAACATCTTGGTATTTGAAAATAAATTTTAATTTAATTGCAATGGAGCATAACACTCCCTATATATCATTTTTCCTGCTCTCTTGAACACACTTAATTTTGTCCTCTATGAATTTTAAATTCTATAAGCATTTTTCATAAATTATTCATTACTTCTTGTGTTAATTTATTCCAGACCCTGACTCCCTTAACAACAAAGGAAAATTTTCCCCCACTCTTATGTTGAAATCATGTGTCAGCATGTGGTCATAATCATCCTTTCCCTTACATGCACCACTCTTAATTCTTCGACCAATTTCTTTTCATGCCTCATCATCAATATATGCCTTGTACCCTAAAGTCACTCTCTTCCTATGAATCAACTCCAGCTCCTTTATTATATCAATAACTGATTGTGTTCTGCAGTAATTGCAGACAAATCTAACATACCTTCTTTCACACCGCATTCAACTCCTGTATTATGGGTCCCATATTATTCAAGCAATGGTCTGACCAAAGTTTTGTAACCCAATTCTCTTACGTTTCTGGTGAATCCCCTCATCACTCTCTTCAACAAATGAAGCTTTTTAAACCTGTTCCTAGTACATATCCAATGTGTCCTGCCCAATTGAGTTGATTATCAAATGATACACCAAGGTATTTACATTTCAATACTTCAACAAGCAATTCTTCCCCTACCTTATCATCAAAATCAATCTTTAGCTTTTTATCTGTACACCTAATATATCTTCATTCCGTGTTGACATGTACAGCTCACTATCCTGTCAAGATCAGCCTGCAGCTGTTACGTTTTCTATTGTTTTGATCCTATCATAAAGAATTATGTCATCTGCACACAGTCTAACTTCTGATAGTAAACAATCAACACAATCATTCATTAAAATAATGAATAGCACTGGTCCCAATATACTATCCTATGGTGTTAATACTGCTTTTCCTACCTTTTTGCTTTCTATCTTTTAAGAATTCTTCTACCCACCAAATCATATTTTCATTCAGCCCGATAGTTTTATCTTATTCACCACCATTTTATGACCCACTCTGTCAAAAGCCTTTGAAAGATCAAGTGCTATACTATCAATTTGCTGTTTCTAGTCCATTTCATCTGAAATGTATATAGCTTCTAAGATTCACGTGAATATCCTAGTCTTAAACCATGTTGTCAACATGAAAACCACTATGTTCCTCACAGATTTTTCTGATGTGGCTGCATATCAATCTTTACATTAACTAACCTACCACTGATGCCAAACTGACTGGCCAGTATAATTTGTTGACCCTTTTTGTCACCCCTCACTTAAGAACCTGCGCTATTATTGCAGCTTTCCAATCCTCTAATAAGCAGAAAGTACACAGAACTCAATTTAAATAACGCTAAAAGATAAGTTGCAATGTGCATGCTATCTTTATGACACCTGTATAATCCACAATTTACACCCTCATCATAGTCCTAATGGTCTCACTAAACCAGTTACTTTAAATCACTGCCTTTTTCGAATCCTCAGCAACTTCTTCGCCATCTGTATCTATAATTGTCTCACCACACTCCCTTCCCCTAATTTTTCTAACATAACCTTAAAAATTTCTAGATGCATCAATCAGTGGTCCTCCTGCATCAATATTCTTCATAATCCTATATTTTGCCTCTATATTAAATATTTGTCTAGTTGTTTCAAGTATTCCCTACTGCAATGCTGCCTCCTTAATTCTGTTATGATCCCTTCTCACCACCTTATTATAGTAGATATGTTTTGTACTTCTCTTTATTTTCTGTTTTGGAATAAATATTTCTTCACTAAAGTATACTGGAGTGGATTAAACTGGTCTGATTTGCATAACAGAAGGATAGTTACAACAAATGGAATGATATCACAACTACAATGTGTCTTCTTATAATTGTTACTTCTTTCCCCATTCAATTTTGGCCACTGGATTACTGAATCCTCTAATATCCATAAGAACTGTTTTATGATCACTTATTCCTTCAGTTACTTGACATCATACAAGGTCATAATTGTGCATTATTAGGAAGATATCCAACATGTTTCCTCTCCTTGTGTTCTGCGTACCAATTGTGTAAAGCTTTCTTCCTTTATTGAGGTATTTGCAAATGTCTGTTCCCTTGTGTTACTAATCATTTCCAACCCAGTTGACACCTAGTAAATTTAAATCCCCACCAATAATGACCACTCTACATTTCTGAACTCTTTGAGTATGAATTCAGTTTCCCCGCAAGATCATCTTCATCATTCATTCTTTCACTATGGTAAGCAGCCAACAAGCTGATCTTTCCTTTTTTATTACCCCAGAATTATATCCCAAGTAACTCAAGGTCATGATCAATAAACACCAGTAAACTGTAATAGTCTTTACTAATCAATATGAATACACCTGCACCAATTACTCCTCTATCTCTGTGGTACACTCTGTAACCATCAGGAAAAAACCTCACTGTCTAGTACAACTTGTTTTAACCAAGACTCTACCCTATAATTACCTGTGGTTAATATATCTCTATTGAGTTTGTAAAATCTATTACTTTGTTCATTGTACTTCCACAGTTCATGAGTAACTGCTTTTGTGATATTTTCAGTATTAACCCTCACCTACCCACTTCTGTCCATGTCAGTTATTGTTTCAGAAGCTTCATCTATTTCTTTAGCATTTGTTTTTTCCCCCAACTTGGATCTATAATCAGTAGGGTTCAGATCTTTATGACAAAAAAAGAAAGAAATATGCAGGCAAATATGACCTTAAAAATTGGTAAATATGACCTAAAGGTTACAAAATATGACCAAACATTTAAATTTACTATAGGTACATGAAAACATGTGCAACGATAATGGCACTTTCATGTAGACGGCATAATTTAATTCCGTGCATTCAATCCACCACTGGAAAATTAAATTTTAAATAGTTTTGTTGAAGTCATTTTAATTTTAGATAATTAACAGAAAAGAACTCTTTCATCTGTATTAAAATACTCCTCTTTAAATTCTCTTACGTAACTTCACACTTCCAGAAAATTCTATTTTCGGCATGGCGTTAGGTCTACACACTGCAGATTTAACGATGACTGAGGATATTTCATTGAGATATTGATTGATGTAGATCGACATAGGCATGCTTCTGTTGCATTGTTGAGATTAAAAGGCGGACAGAACATTACATTTAGAAAGTGAAAATAATATACAACTTTAATTCTTGATTGATGAATTCTGACCACAGTGGAAATTAGTCCCCCCCCCCCCACCACCTGTATAGCAGAAGTATAATTCTGTGAATAATTATTTTAATTTCTTCTCATCTATATCTAGTGAATTCCTGGTACTATTAAAACTACCAATTTTTTCCTCAAAATATGACCATATGACCAAAACTAGGAAACTGGTCTGAACATGCATTTATATTCGATATAAAATAATTTAAATACAACAAGAAACGCTGAATCAGAATTTAATTCAGCAAGAAAATACGAGGCGCGTCCAGAAAGTAAGTTCCGTTTGGTAATAAAATGAAATTGTATACAGATACAGAAGAAATTTTTATTGCACAAAATTCTACAACTCTTAAACTACTTTTCCACATAACTGTCGAAATTTTGCAGGCATTTGTCATAGATGGCACCAGGTTTTATATACCTTCTTCATAGAAATCTGCCGCCTGTGTCTTCAACCAGTTGTAAACAGTTTCTTTCAGCTCGTCGTCATTGGTGAAGTGATGACCGCTAAGGAAAGGCTTGAGATGTAAGAACATCAATCGCGTAAACCAGTTCTTCTGTAACCAAAGGTGGACGCCCACTTCGTTCTTCATCGTGCACATCACTACGCCCGCCATTGAACTGTCACACCCATCTTCTCACAATCGAATCACTCATCGCATTTGGTCCATAAACTTCACAAATTTGCCGATAAATTTCACTTGGTTTCACTTTCCTCGCATCCAGAAACCGAATCACAGACCCGATTTCACAGGCGGCGGGATTTTCAATCAACGCCGACATTTCAAACAAGCACAACAAAGTGTACGTAACTGACAGCGATCTCCAAATGGTGCACGTTCTTCTCCTTGATACACATCGTCTACAACGCATGTGCGGAACTGCAATCGCAGCGCTGCAGCGGAGATAAATTGAAACGGAACTTACTTTCTGGACGCGCCTCGTATGATTTGTCCTAAAGACCTGAACCCTAATAATCAGTATCCCTTTGATCATCTATCTCTATCCCCTCACCGGCAGCCCTCAACTTAAAAAAAAGGCAGTTCTGACCCCCATCATCACTGGAAGTGGGTGCCTTATAAGTATAGACTCAGAAAGTACACTCTTGCCCCTTCTATTTAGGTATAGGCCATGCCAAGTTAAGCACTAACCAACCAATAGTGTCTACAGATGCTACCCCCAAGACAGCACTAAGGCCTTTCCCAAGTAGCATATCCATTTCCACATTTACACACTTCTAAGCATGAGGCCTTCCCCAAGTAGCATATCCATTTCCAGATTTACACACTTCTAAGCATGATTTAAATGTGGCATGTCATGGCGACTTAAGATATGCAAGAGTTCAACCTTGGTATGCTGCACCTCCATCTTTTTCCTCAGGTCACTCTTTACATTATAACTTGAGTTCTTATCAATACTATTCCTCACACATCTCACTCCTTAGTGAAACTACTACAAAGTGAACCTATATTCTCTATTTACTGACCTAATGTAGCACTAGGTTTGAAAAACTTGTATCCTAGCATCCTGTATCTAACTGATCCTGCAGACCTCTACCATGACCACTACCTAGCAGCAAAACCCTTATCTTTCTGTTCATTCGTTGAATGCACCTTTTACTAAAGGCCAGCTACACCTTACCTACTCTTAGACCTACATGAAACTCTTCATTTCCAAACACTAGTCACAGGTCTAGCCTATTTTTCTCACAATTTCTAAAGTATCTGCCTTATTCATCCCATTAACTGTATTTCCCCTGAACCTCCATAGGCTGAACCCTACATGCTAAGCCAAAGGACCTTAACTCTTTCACACAACTCCGTGATCAGTAAGTTTTGTACGTGTCTTCTTGTGAAAAAGTTATTCAAGATTTTGTCATTTTTATTTTTAGATTTTTAAAAAGGTTCACCTTTCTGGTGGAATAAAGAATTTAATTTTTTCTAAAAGGCTATAACTCGTGCAGTACGTGTTGCACACTTTTCAGCTAAAGCTGTTCCGATTGATAAGTGAACTAGCCTTGGAACAAGCTACAAAATTTGTCTAGTTTTCTGCATGAAAAAGACAATTTCCGTACTGGTAAACAACTAAGTTGGAAACAAACATCAAGACCTTAAACATGTGGATCTTTCCTTTGTCATTATCACGATCTGAACTGCCATATATGGGCTGGTCTGTGTCAACGCTTCTGGATTTTAACTGCGAGGACCGTTATTAAGGCCAAAATGTGTAAATATAATTTTTAATTTTCAAGTTAACCCCATTCAATGCCATATTTTATTCCCTGCCAAATCGTGGAAGCAAAGTTTCCCATTCATACTAGAGTGGAATACACTGGACCGCTTCGCTCAACCCTTACACATCGCTAGGGTAAACATCCACAAGAAGCGTACATTTGCCTTTTTGTTCCTTGTTAAGGCAAAATACATATAGTTGGTCTCAGACTTGACATCTGCTACTTCATTCAAGAGCCTCATTGCTAGGCTGACACCTCTATATCTTTAAACATTGGCACCAATCTTGTAAGTGCCTAGACTCAATTAGAGGAGCTTAAGGTTTTACAACCTAAATAGTGTAGTCACTGTATAGAGTTCTCTCTGTTTTGATTCAATGGGACTCTAGCATAAAAAGTTTGAAGACTCATTTAAATATGGTTATTGGAAGTCATTTATGAGGAACTGCAAATTCGTTTAGTACAGATGCAATACATAATGAATTTGCTGCCGTTTAATGTAGTGTCATCAGATTCAAACTCTTGCACATTTTTAATGCAAACTCCCCTGCAATACTTACCAGCTGTTGACTAGTCAGTTGTTGGAGCAGATGCTTCAAATCTTCTGGAGGAGTAGTAGTCCTAAATATATTCATGTTAATTCAATTCCCGCAACCCTGGAGCTTAGTTCCACATTGGTACCAAGGAGCTGCAAGAGATGGTATTACTTCTGAATGTCCCAGGTGTGGATATGCAATAAGGATCTGATGGGCACGCACTTAAGTAGCTATCAGTACTTTATTGGTCAATCTTGTTATAATGAAGCAGACAATGAATTGTCACATAAATAAATTTGTTGATAATAATACAATTTGCAAGTGTTTGAGTAATCACTGCTAGTGTGCCATTTCTTTTCCAAGAAGTTATTGACTTTGAATTTTACTGCGATTGAGAGCATGATCCGGTGGTAATTTCCCTAGTCATCTAATTACACTTTTCTTAGTATTTATCATCATCTTATATACTTTCAGTATTAAATTACTCCATCTACTTTTTCAATTTACACATTTTAAATTCCCTTGGCATTTTTGAAAAATTAATCATTTCTTTCCACAGTCCAATATCCTTACCCACAAAAAAACTATCCACTGCCTTATGCATAAAATAAAGAGCCTACTTGTTCCCATGGTCATCTTTTCCCTTCCATAATATCTTTCCCAGTCCCATCACCAACATATGCCTTGCACACTCCCAGCACTCTCTTCATCCTTCTCCTGTATTCCAATGACTCCCAATACAGCTCCATCATATCACTTAGTGAACAGGTCCTGCAGTACTTTCCAAAAAACAAATCTATCTCCTGTCCTTTGCACACCCTCTAACTCCTGGGTCCCAAACTACACCAACTTATTCAAGCAATGGTCTGGCCAAAGTTTTGTAACCCATTTCCTTAACTTCTCTGTTTTATCCTCTCTCCAGTAAATGAAAAATTTTGCAGCCTTTTTCCACCTGCCCAGTTCAGTTCTCAAAAGGATAGTGAGATGTAGGTCGTGGATGCCGGATGGCCCAAATGTCAATATATGTGCTGTCTGCAGGTTGGTGGTTTTCTAATTTTTGTGAACACTGAACTTATACATTTACTGGCTCCAATGTTGGTGGCTTGTACACAGATGCAAAGTGTTAATATCTCATAATAATTTTATGTAAAACAAACAAAAACTATAGTTATAATCCCATCACAAAGCGACTACACATTGCTTTACCAACATCACTGCTTGTAAATTCGAATTTTCTTAATAATTTCATTCAGGTAGAAACCATCTATAATTTATAACACTGAATTCACTCCAAATGTGATGCTTGCATAATTAGGATAATGTAACACTTTTGAAATACTCTGGTTGCTTTTTAAATAAATCAAGGCTGGAATTTTTAAGAGTTTAAAAACCTTCCTAATTCTAATGAGAACATTTCATCTGTTGACAAGAGATATTGTAAAATAATAGTTAACACAAAATTTGAAAACATTTTTATTCACATGAATACAACATACAAGTAACACAATAGTATCTTAGATCAGTTTTTTCTCTTCACTTTCTTTGCAACTTTTCGTTTCCGTCTCTTTTCAGCATTATTTTTCTTCGCTTTATCTCTTATTTTTCTATTACTCATCCAAACAGGGTAGTTCCCAAACTGGTCCTTCAATGTCTTTCTATTATAAACACGTTTTTGGTCATGATCCATTTCATCTTCTGCTGAAGTAGTTGGTGCACATTTCTCCTGGAGTGATTTTACATCTGTAACTAAGTAATTACAAGTTGGAGCTATAACAAATTTGGATGATTGATATAATTATGTAATTTAGAACTAATAAGCAGTAACAATCACAGGGGACAGAGTAGAATAAAGCAAAAATTTTCAACTTCATGATGATGCAAAAGGGAAAGATTGAACCAAGAATGCACAGAAGGAAAAATATTATGAAAGATCGGAGTCTATCCTGTTGTAATTAACACGACCTGAAGAACCACCAGTGGGGAAATGTGTTGCACAACTGTAACATTTCAAAGTAATATCTAACTTCATCTTCCAGTGAAGTTGTATGTTCTGGTGAAGCTGTACTCATTTGCACATGCCAGTCACAATTTGTTAACACAAGCCACATACAGCAGTGCAGTTCTCACAGAAAAATCGTTGGGTCCATGAAGTATGGAGTTGTATAGAGGGACAAGCAGTACAGTGAGAACAGACATAGCAGAGGAGGTTGGCTGCTGGTCGTAGCACATTCCTGATCATCATTACAGGCCTCTCATTAATTAGGAGATGGTGAACTAACTCAACATGGCTTGGAATCCAATTGAGAGGAAGATGGCAATTATAATAATGGTTCTTGTATGTACTCCAACTATGCAACCCACACTACGAGTCTGGCCCCGAGAGCAGAGCCACTGACTGCTTGTGTTAACCCATGATTGTTGTGGCGTGGGTGTATATAAGGGCAGTTTTACCAGGAACCCAAAACTTCACTGGACGGCAAGATAAAATTGGAAAATGATTAGTAACTATACATCTATGTGATATACTACTCTGGAGGGAGAATATAAGTTTATATTACCTTAGTTTTATATTACCTTAGTTTTAACAACGTTAGTCCAAGCAGCAGAAACAGTGTGTGGAAGGACTGGTAACACAAAAAGGTGGAAAGAAACAACATGGTGAAATGATAGAGTTAAACAAGCAGTGGAACTCAAGAACAGGGCCTTTAGGGAATGGTTCAAGCAGAGGACACAGGAGACAAGGGATGACTACGTGAAGAAAAAGGAGGAGGCCAAAAAAATAGTAACCGAGGAAAGGAGGAAGTGGCTGGAGAAGTGGACCAACATGATGGAAGAAGATAGCAAAGGAAATAAGAAAGTATTATATGGAATGGTAAAAAGGAAGAGGAAGGAGAGGATAGAAAATGTCAACATGTTGGATGAAGATGGAAACGAAATAAACAACTCAGAAAAACTAAAAAGGATGTGGAAGGAGTATTTTGAAGCCTTACTGAACCCAAATTGGTCACAGGATGATACAGTTGTTCAGGAGAAGAAGGAAAATAGCAACCGTGTAGGAGAGAAAGAGAAGGATCTAACTTGGGAAGAAGTGGAAACAGCTCTGGGTAAGATGAAGGGTGGAAAGGCACCAGGCATCGATGAAGTGAGCGTGGAAATGATAAGGGCAGCGGGATTAGTAGGAAAGCAGTGGCTATACCGTGTGATGAGAAAGGTATGGAATCAGGGCACAACTCCTGAAGACTGGAAAAAAGGAATAATTGTACCTATATTCAAAAAAGGGAGCAGGAAGGAGTTTAAAAACTATAGAGGTATTACACTGATGTGCCACTGTGCCAAAGTGTATGAGAAGATAATTGAAAAAAGAATATGTGACAGGGTGGAAAAAGGGCTAAGGGAAAAGCAGTATGGCTTCAGATCAGGGAGATCGACGGTAGATTTGATATTTGCCATGAGACAGCTGCAGGAAAAACATTATGAGTATGGAAAGGATCTACTGTTGGTATTCCTCGATATCGAGAAAGCATATGATTGTGTACACAGGAGTAAGGTATGGAAGGCCTTGGAGAAGATAGGAGTTCCCAAAGAAACCATCAAGAGAGTGACGGAACTGTACCAAGGAAGTGTGAGCTATGTGAAAATAGGGGAAGGAAGATCAGATTGGCTGGAACAAAGGAATGGACTAAAACAAGGAAGTGCCCTATCACCACTACTCTTCATTGTAATCATGGATGAAATAATGCAGAAGGTGGCAACGAGGATGGGAGAGGAAAACATGAAGGTGATGGCTTTTGCGGATGATCTGATGATCTGGGGAGGTGAAGAAGAGGAAGTGCAGCGGCAGTTGGATGTATGGACAGACAGTGTGGAGGAATATGGCCTGAAATTTAATGTAAAGAAATGTGAGTACATGGTAACAACCAGGAAAAAGAATAGAGTAGCCCAAGGAATTGTGATGGTAGGGGAACAACTAAAGAAGGTAAACAGGTTCAAATACTTGGGAAGTGTATTAGAGGAATGTGGAGGAAATGATGGCGAGATAAATGAAAGAGGAAGACAAGCAGAGGCGTTCCTAAGGAGCATTAGAAGCCTGATATGGAATAAAGAGGTGCCACAGAGAAGCAAGAGAGTAATCTATCATACGTACTATGTGCCTATCTTAACTTATGCTGCTGAAACGTGGACAATGAAAAAGCGGGACATCAGCAGAGTACAAGCAAGTGAAATGAAGTTTTTAAGAGGTAGAATGGGAGTCACTAAAATGGACAGAATAAAGAATGAAGTGATTAGACGCACCATGAAAGAGGAACCCCTAGAGGAAAGGGTAGAGAGGACCAGACTGAGATGGTATGGACATGTCAAGAGAATGGGGGCTCAGAGAATCCCGAGAAAGATCCATGAAATTAAGATGCAAGGTAAACGACCCAGAGGAAGACCAAGAGATGGATGGCTGAAAGGAGTGGAGGAGGGTGTACGGAAGAGAGGAGAGGACTGGAACAAAGTGGTGACAGAGAGGTGGTGGGAAGAAAGAAGGAAATGGAGAGGCTTGTGCATAATGCAGACCCGGCCAGAGGCCGGAAACTGTTGAGGATGATGATGATTACCTTAATTTTGTCATTATGTTGCAATTTGACATTTGAATGTACAAATAACAATATATCAGAACACATGGAATATTGCAATTTATCGGATTTTCTGATCCTAAACCTCTTGCACATTAGGTAGTAAATTCAATCAAATTGGTGTGTATTAAATTTTTCACACAAATAGATATTACAATCATACTTCATAATAAAACACAAAAATTCTTAATTATATCCAGCTACATTGTCTTGTCTGAATTTGTAACTACGTATCTCCCAAAGACTAATGGCTCACACATACAAGAGTACAATATCTTTGCAAAACTTATTGCGAAAATTTATCTCAATTCCATGTAAACAAGTCTGGGAGAAAACCTTAGACACTTTTGAAGTGTTTCACAATATGTCAGACACTAGGTTTCCTAGTAGAATAAATAATCATCTCACTTCTCTCAAAGAACTGTTTTGATTCCAAACATGCTGAAATAGTGTCAGACGATTTTATATAAAAAAATTTGCCAGGTAAAAGTAAAGTTTTTTTCTTTAATTTTGGAGTGGGAATTTTTATCAGATCTGTGAGATGCAAAAAATAAATTATGGACTATAAATTAACGAGTGAAGTTTTCTACAGAAATTGGCTGCCAAATTTAGTATCACTGCCTATGAAGCAATCAAGACGCTGCACAATTTGAGGAAACAGTTCCATTAAAAAGAAATGTCACATCCACAAAAGGCAGCAATGGAGCAGAGAATATCTATCAAGTACATGGGAGTTTTTGAAGCAGTAAAGTTAATATCCTGCTGCCATATTGATCCTTTAACTACTAATAATATAATGGTGTTTTAGGTTTAAATAAAAAATTTCTTTTATGGCATTTATTGATTTAGAAAAATGCTTTTGATAATGTTAGGTGAGACAAGATGTTCAAAATTTTGAAGATGTCAGGTCTAAAATATATAAGATAGAAGAATATGTACTTTATAAACTACATAAGAATCAAATGGCTATAATAAAAGTAGAGAATCAGGAGAGACTTGCATTAGTTAAAAAGGGTGTGAGACAAGTTCGTAGTCTATCACCATTAATATTCAACTTATGTAGAAGAAGCAATATGGAAATTAAAAGAAAAATTTCCATGAGGCATAAGTGTTCAGGGAGAAAAAAATCAGTATGCTACGATTTGCCGATGTTAGCAGAAAGGGCTTAGGATATTGAGAAGTTACTAAATGGCATGAACAAAATACTGAAGGAAGATTTTGGACTGAATATAAATCAAAGCAAGACTAAAGTGATGAAATGTAGCAGAAATGATACCAATACTAGTAGATTAAATATAAAAATAGGATCGGATGCAATAGGAGAAGGAAGTGAATTCTGCTTGGGAAGCAAAATTACAACCGATGGCTGAAGCAGGAATGATGTTAAAAGCAGAATAGCACTAGCAAAAGGAGCCTTCATGAAAATGAGAAATCTTTAGTTACAAATATTGATCTAGGAATTAGAAAAAACTTTTTAAAACTCTATGTGTGGAGCACAGCACTTCACGGTAGCGAAACATGGACTTTAGGAATACCAGAAAGAAGGAAAATCGAAGCATTTGAAATGCGATGCTACAGAAGAATGCTGAAAATTAAGTGGACACACAAAGTAAGAAATGAATTAATTTTGGGAATGATGGATGAGAAAGAAGTTAGTGGAAGAAGCTTACAGAATGAAGAGACAAGCTGGTAGGTCATATTTTGAGACATGCTGGATTGGTTAATTTGCTGGTGGAGGGAACAGTTGAAGGTAAGAACTGTAGAGGAAGACAGAGATTAGAATATATTTAGCAGATATATGAGGACATGGGTTGTAAGGGACATGTAGAGATGAAGAGCTTAGCATAAGATAAGAAGGGATGGAGGATTGCATCAAACCAGTCGAGAGATTGATGACACAAAAAACTCTTAAACAAGTAAATTTGTCATAACTTAAAAGATTCTAAATAAATCATACAGTAAAATATTAAAGTTTCGAGAAAATTCTATTAAAAATAATGCACCAAGAGAAAATTGGATTTCGCAATTCACAAGAAAACGGTTAATTCCCACAGGGATACACCATAAATTCTCAGCCATATAAAGCCACCATTTTCCTTGTCACGGCCTTCAGAATCAAACCAACAGTGTGGTCCGGCAGTTTTAATCTAACCATCACACAATAAGTATCAATTCGCACAAGTGAGTTTCGAAGTATGCAGTCACTGAAAGTTTACCAGCTCGTCTCGGAAAAGTTTCATGGACTATAATATATATATATATATATATATATATATATATATATATATAATAACAATGAGCAGGAAAAAGCTTTAAGGCAATAAAACTAAGGAAGGATAGAGAAATATGACCCAATACTTACCACAGATGAAGGCGGCTGGGATGACGAACAAAAAACAAACACAAGAGAAGCGCAATATTTCGGCCTACATCAGCCTTAAACCTGCAGAAGGTGAAGCACCAGGCGGCGTCACATGTGTACACATAGACGGCCGACTGGTGCTTCACCTTCTGCACGTTTAAAGCTGCTGTAGGCCGAAATATTGCGCTTCTCTTGTGTTTGTTTTTTGTTCGTCGTCCCAGCCGCCTTCATCTGTGGTAAGTGTTGGGTCATATTTCCCTATCCTTCCTCAGTTTTATATATATATATATATATATATATATATATATAATAACAATGAAAAAAAGACGCTAAGTAGCAGAAAGGAATCAAATTAGGATAGGGAAATGAGCCACCACTTACCTTTAGATGATGGATGTGGGGCGCAAACACACATAAAAGACACAAACACAAACAATAAAGAAATTTTCGGGAAAAAAACCCTTCGTCAACGAGAGAACATTATGAGAGGTGGGTGCAGCCGGAGATTGCCTCACAGAAAGACCGCCGGAGGCAATCTCCGGCTGCACCCACCTCTCATAATGTTCTCTCGTTGACGAAGGGTTTTTTCCCGAAAATTTCTTTATTGTTTGTGTTTGTGTCTTTTATGTGTGTTTGCGCCCCACATCCATCATCTAAAGGTAAGTGGTGGCTCATTTCCCTATATATATATTTGTTTCGATAGAAAAAGGAACATAAAACTGAATTCAATGACAGAAACATATCTTGCGATGAATCCAGAAGATTACAATAGCAATGCACAAACAATTCAACAAACTCACTCTAATTTGGGGTTGTAAATCTATGTTTGCAAGAGTGAATGCTTTTAGCCAGTGTTGTGACTTGAAGAATAACCTGCCATCTTCATATGTGATCTAGAATGCCCAATTCAGCCTTCAATGATTTTTCTAACATGTGATCTGATACCACTATTAAATTCATTAATTTTCAAAAAATATAGTGATATTTTTTTATTTGGATGGATAACCTCTCTGCTGTTGCGGTAATAATAGTAAACAGATTGGCGACCAATATATAGTATATGAACCTTAGCAGGTATTAGAAGTATCATGAAACAGCCAGGCATCAGGATCTAGTATGAACTAGATCCTGATGCCTGGCTGTGAATGTTCCAGTACGCCAATGTGCATTTGGTTGTAACAAGCAAAGTAATTTTGGAGGAATGGGATCATCTTGCTTAACACCTCCTTTAGTGTGGAACTCTGTATTTGGTTCTCTAATGCTGACAAAGGTTGAGGAGGTGACAGATGTTATGGAGCACTCTGATATAAGTTGTACCCATGCCATGTTCAGTTAATGCTTGCACGAGAGCCTTGAGACTTAATCAAGTGTGTTTTCAAAATCAAGAAAGAATACACACAGAGGCATCTCGTATTTGTTTGCACAGCTAATTAGTTCTCACAGGTTAAGCACGTGGTCGATTGTGTTAAAGCTGCTGCAGAACCTCGCTTGCTCGATGGGTTGAGCAGAGCCAAGGGTGGAACTGATTTGGTTCAACAAAATCTTTGTAAAACCTTTGTACAGAACAGCTAGCAAGCATATAGGTCAGTAGTTTCAGATGTTATGAATACTTCCCTTTTTGTGTAGCAAAATGATTTTAGTTTTATCCCATGATGAAGAGATTGATGCATTGAGTAGGCAGCAAGAGAAGACTTTAGTAAGTGATTGATAGATTCTTCATCAACTAGCTTCAAAATATCAATGGACAGACAGTTGCCGCCAGTGGCCTTTCCTTTTTTCATAGTATCTATAGCACAACTGACTTTGGTAGAAGTATATCTTACACAATGGATATATTGGAAAGGGCAGAGAATGGGGGAGTTTCCTTTAAGCTGCCATATAGGTTACTATAAAAACCTCTGATGAGTTTAAAAATTTAATCTTTGTCAGTAATTTTGCCATTGTCTTCATTCATTGCCAATTTCCACTTCTTACCGAGTACAAGTTTTCACTTCGCTCTCTTTAAATTGTTTTCTTTTCTAAACAATCCATTATAATGTTTTCATTATAAAACTTTATATCACTTTTTATAGTATACAAAATACACATTTTGCACCACATAAACATTTCTTAAAAGCGTCACAAAGCCTTGCACATGACATATTACATTGCCACATGTCAGCATCAGTTTTTTTGTGATACTTGGTGCTACTAATGCTAGTAAGTACTCAAAGTGTTTAGCTGTCATTTGCAGGAAGTTGTCCAGCAGTGTATTATCTTGTAACTTCAACTCAGATAACAATGTCAGATGAACACCTGGTTCACCTTTGTAAAACCCACACTCCTATCCAAATGTTCATTTTTGTTTCAACACAAGCAATAAAACTGTAAAAACAGCAGCAAACTTAGCTTTTTGAATCTACATGTCTTACTGCCCATAGATTGTTTTTGAATGTTGCAGCACCTACACAAGTGTGCAATGTAAATACGGCATATTTTCTAAGAGGAGAAGTGACATTTCTCTCAAAAGAAAGTTTCCCCTCAAGTTGCACCAGTTATTGCATCTGAGTAAACATATAAGCACTTTGAATCTGAAATAAGTATCAGAAGTTTATTACTATTTCATATACAGTTTAATAACAAATTAGTTATTGTAATGCATTTTGGTCAGTCCGTAGAACTACCTTAAATTCACAAGATAGATCTATAATGGAAACAACAATCTCTGCAATATTTTTGCAGTTGGACTTAGCTCACTCTTGTGGGCAGTATAGTAAGAGCTACTTGAACTGTGGCATGAGTTTAGCTCAGCAGCCTTGACTAGGCCATGCACTCATTTTTTATGGCTTTATACAATGTCACAGTCATTAAACGTAAGAAAGCACTGATGAGAATGAAAGGGAAGTAGTTCGGGCATAGCCTTTAGAAGAAACCATCCCAGCATTCATCTGAATTGATTAGGGGAAACCATGGAAAACTAAAATCTGGATGGCCAGACAAGGATTTGAACCTGCGTTTTTCCAAATGCAAGGACAGAGCATTACTGCTCACCCACAAGCTTTGTTGTGCACTCACAGCTCACAATTAGTGGCAGAAAGTCACATACAAGAGAGCATAATATTCACATAGTTTAGCTGCAACCAGCGATTCCCGTTGCTTTGCCCTGTTTTGGCAACTAATATCTGGATTCACTTAACCCTTTCCTACCGGCTATTGGAAATTAAGGGAAATTTACGATTTCAATTATATATTTGTATAAAGGTACTTGAAATTAAACACACATATTTTTTCAAATTTTTTTGGAACTCTTAAGTGCTAATTACTAAGCCGGTACTTATAAGTACCGTCAGGGACTTTGTGTATCACAGGATGTACAGAAATAGCAATTGATATCAATTATGTTCTTCTTTTTGCTTATCAGACACAAGAGACATTGCAGTGGAACAGTGGGAATGATGTTTTGACTGTAGTTTCTTCATTCTACATACTTCACATCTTCATCTGATTTTTACAATTTAGGGACAGTGTATACCTCTGTTTCCCAATCTTACATCTCTCATTGTGGAATAGTATGACTTGTGTTGTTTGAATGGATGAGGGCTTGGTGAAATATATATAGATGACCTTTTCTTCTTACCAATATCCTTCATAGTCATCATACCCTGTGCAAAAGATCTAAAATTTTTACAGACTTTTTTCAAATATCGGACCATTTATGTTATAGGCATTGACAAATACAACATCCAGAATTCCCAAAAACAATCTTTACCATGATTTCGGTAATCTTTTGTCAGCTTTGCACAAAGCCATCAGCTGATCAGTAGTATCAACCCCACACATGAAGGTACTGTAGTCCTTGACGACTCCTGATCGTAAAATTGTCGACTTCAATACATCTTTTTCTTTGCATATAACTAGTGGTGTAACAACAGGGTTGCAGGATGGGCAAAATGCTACAGGACCTACTGCCGGAGGTGGCTCCCGATGACCGGCCAGAGAGGCCCTCTGGTCCAAGATCCACCAGGTCACCAATCCAACCCGAGAGAGGGCCCATCTGTTGAAGTTGCCATTGACTCCAACCAGTGTAGTGGAGTTTCACCGCTGCCATGAAAATTTAATACTAAATGTATGACCTTTCTATCCTTCCATTTCCAGTAGCAAATATCTAGGTTTGTAAATTCATTGTCACAATATCCTCTTAGTTTTCCATCAGCAGATTGTTAGAAAGTCCCTTGCAGTAGGGTTCGATTCTCCCCAAAACAAAAGTTGTTTCAGTTTTTTAAAAATGAAACTGATGAAAAATAATGATAATACTAGATAACATCGTCATTGCTCCATTTTTCAGTCAATTCTAAGACCACTCTTTGACCTAATGAGTAATCTGAGAACATTCCAGTCATTTCTTATTTTTGCCTTGATAAATTATAAACTTCTAAGAGAAGAGCTTCAGTCAGAGTGTATTTCATAAAAATATCCATTTGGAAATATCTAAAACAATGATAAAACGAATTGTATACTTGCTAAATCTATTGACCAATAATCTGTATAAAACTACCCAGAACTCCCTGACGGTACTCATAAGTTCACCTTGGTTTTTCTAGATTATTTAGTAAAGAAACTAGAAAAACACTTTTTATAGGTAAAAAATATATGGTTAAATGTTCAAACTAAAAAAGTAATAACAGAAATTGACACTTACCAAGTAAATTATCATCTAAAAATTCATTGGAATGTAGCACTTGTTACTCTGGTCAGTATACTGTCAAGCCCCAACTTATAAAATTAATTTCACGGCAATTTCACGCAGAATTTAAAAATAAATGTTGTCATTGTCTGACCTAATCATACAACAATAGATCAACAGGCTTAACAATGCAGTGGACACTGGTATTATCGAATTATATGGTGGTAAATACAGTGGTACTTATAAGTACCGTCAGGGAGGAAAGGGTTAAACACAGGGGCGTAGCTACTATGGGGCTAGGCGGTGCAGTGCACCAGGGCCCCTACGCTCAGGGAGCCCCCAAGCGCAGTTCAGAGAGCTTCACGGCAAACTCTACCGTCGTCTAAGGGGCCCCTGAGACACAGGGAGCCTCCTCACTATAAGGCCCCTCACTGCTAAGGGGGGCCCTCAACCACTGCTCCGGGGCCCCCAAGCACAACTCAGGGGCCCCCAGCAAAAAAAAGTCGCCCATCTGGCCTGAGGGCCCAAAATAAATTTTTTGCACCGGGGCCCTTGTTGACCTAGCTACGCCACTGGTTAAGCAGGGGTAGTGTGCTAATAGATTGTGTCATAAAGGTTTGTTACATTTCTTTTATTTATGTATGTAAAAGGGAATTATAACTGGAAACCTATGGATTTGTAATAAACTGGAATGTGTTTAACGACTGTTTCTTTGAGAGATGTACTTCCTACCCATACTAGATCGAACACTCAGATCACAAGGACTCATTTTCGCCCACCTGAGAGCAGAAGTAGATGCAAAGAAATTCAGGTCTAAGAATTACCATCAAGAAAAGAATAATTTAGTATAAACCATAGATCACAAGCAACTCAAACATCCTGACATTCCACAACAGTTGGGAATTATTCACTCTCACGCTATTGAAGTTACAGAACATTTTTGGAAAATAAAATAGGCACAGCTTGTAATGAAAAACCATTCTGCATGAACCAAAATTGATTTTAAGAAACAACGTATTAGGGGGTGGAAGGTGAAAAGTAAACTTATAATTTGAAACTAAAGCTGTGTACTCACTAGCGAGCTCTAACTGTTGCACGTTACTGTTACCAAATATGATGGTGTGTACACAGCTGCTGCAGGCAGAACGTGTAGCATTCACAGCGAGCCGACAAGAAACACATCCACATTATGTAACTGTAACCGTTTTATGTTACTGTTACCGTGAACCATAGTTTGTACATGGCTCATGAGTGGAACACATCGCATTCACGATGAGCCGATGATTGTTGGTTTTTGCTGAGAATCAAAGGGCGCTCGCAGTGTGTTCGTGGACGTCAAGAGTGAAGGTTGTTGCACACTGCAAACCTACCAGTATCCTCAAGTGTCATGAGTGAATGGACGGAAGATAAATGTCTTCAGTTGATAGATGCCTATAATGAAAACAGTGTCCTATGGAACCACAAGGACAAGGATTACTACAAAAAACATTTGAAAGAAGAAGCCTCGGCCAGAATCGAAGGTATTATGAATGAAACTGGGGAAGTATGCCAGCAAAAAATTGTTACTGTATTGGCTTCATACAGAAGAGAGTGTATGAAAATGAAGAAAATATTAAAGTATCTCAGTGTCATGGCTAATCTGTCTTGAACTGACGCTGCTTCTTGGAATGAAGTGTTTCTTCATTCGATCTTGGGCCCAATTATTTTCATTAGATATTCAAAATCAGTTGGAGAGTTTCTCATGAAATTTTTGTAATGACCAATCATTTGTTGATTTCTTAAAAGAAGAATTACATCACTTCTTTCTCGATACATTCTATGAGTACACCATCTTCATGGCCATTTATAATCATCCAGTAAAGCATGTATGCTGCACAAGTGAGAGACGCTTCGTCCGACATCAAGGAGCTCCGAATGAACAATGTGAATTGAATTGGCTTGCTGTTATGGTAACAGTGATGTGGACTTAGCGTACATACTAGAACCTCATTACTGTAACCATCCGGTTACAGTTACAGCTCGCTGGTGAGTACTCGGTGAGGTGGCTCGGTGTTTGTCGCGAGTGAAGTTCTTTCCACACATACACACTACAACATGGTTACTGTATCTGTTCGGTTACAGTTACAGTTCGCTAGTGAGTACCCAGCTTCAGAGGATATCTGGTGCCTTGGATATGTTGGTAAGCCAGTTCCAATCAAAAGTTCTTCTTGTTCTTTTTCACTTAGTAACACACACTTTGTTAGCTAATTATATACTTAAACGCTGGTCAGCTGAATGGAATCACTTAATAGGTTCTTATTAAAAACAGTAAAATTTACTTAAGTTAATTCAAAGGCTAATGTTATAGTCCTGCCAAAGGATAAACGCGTAAGTTAATTACACATATTCTTCCATATCAAGTCTCAAATATAATTTGTTGAGTAGCCGTTGTTCAAATTCACTCTATAGCTATTGAAATAGTTTCACTGCTGCTAGGTGATGGATAAGTTACATTTGGAGAAAGGGATGTGGGATAGTAAAAAGGTAGCTTCTCAGAAGAGAAAAGTTCGGCATGTCACTCCTGATTTACTGATCAAACTCTTTACATCCCACAGGATAGTGACCATGAAATTTTAATAAGTATGTTGCTTTTGAAGATTTGCGAGTCTGTTCATGAACAATAAAACTGTCATAATCTAACAGCACATACAATCCACCTCAAATCACACTCATATCCAAGACAATACACTATTCTTCACTAGCAAGAACACGATAGTAACCCTTGTCTCAGGGTCCACAAGTATTAAATACTAGCTGGTAACCACGACTTTGCTCGTGTTTGTAAAGAATTTGGATTGACAGCTATCTACATTTAACCACCATATTGTACGATGGGAGACTCAATGTTACTACCACACACAAACGCCAGTCACCTGCGCTATGTAGTTCAGACAGCAAAGTAAAATATACGGACACACAAGTCTTTGGTCGAAATACGAAAATATCCTTGATCAGCCACTTTCAACCACCATATCTCCCAACTTCCACAGTTACCAAAATTCGGCCAACATTGTTATCGACAGGTGACTGTGCTATTACCACACACAAACACCAGTGATCTGCACTAGACAGTTTTGGCTGAAAAGTGATACACCAAGACAATTGCGTTTTTGGAAGAAATATGAAAGTGACGCAGGTCGACCACTTTCAACCACCATATCTCCCACACTCCTTTAGCTACTGACATCTAACCACCATAGTACATGATAGGAGACACGATACCACTACCACACACAAACACCAATGGTCTATGCTATGTAGTTGTGGCAGCAGAGTGACATATACAGAGACGCATGTCTTTGGTCGAAATACAAAATGCCCTGCATCGACCACTTTTAACCATCATATCTCCCACATCCCCACAGCTGTCGATATTCGGCCAATGTTGTGCATGACAGGAAACTCCATGCTACTTCCACACACAAAGACCAGTGATCTGTGCTAGGTAGTGGTGGCTGAAAAGTGAAATATAGGAAAATGTACGTCTATTTTTATATATATTGAACATTGGATAGGATAAAAAACCACCGCTTACCAAAGAAGGGGATTCCAGCGGCTTTGGTACACGAAAAAAACACGAACACACAAAGAATAAAATTTTCGAGCATGGCTCTTCCTCAGTAGAAGTGAGATGGCTGCACGCAAACGCTGCTGGCAGCCAACTGCGTGAGCCACAATTTCGGTGGCTCATGGTGGGGGAAATACATCATGGCAGGAAGAGTACAGGCCGGAAAACGGAGATGAATGGCAAGTATAAAGCAAAACTGTACAAGCTCCTGACGCGGAAGGGTAGTATACCTCAGGTAATCAAATAATGGACACAAGTGGGGAGAGAAAAAAAAAAAAAAAATATATATATATATATAAAAAAAAAAATTTAGTTGAAACTAAAACTAAAGGTTTTTATATATATATATATATATATATATAAGATTTTATCTTGGATCACAATCCACAAACATTAGCATATCTTTTAAGTAGTTTATCGCCTGAAGTTAAATGAACAGCAACTTTTCTAATGTTAGTGGATCTGACAATTAAAATAGCCAATGTTTTATGTGTAAACCACCTGCATGTTGCCATTAATTATGACTAACAGACGGTTGAAAATTACAAAAATAAGGTAACTTCTGTAAAGGAGAAGACAAGTTGATACTGTAACGAACGCGTCTTGTGACCGCTAGTTACATTAATAAACTATATGTTTATTATTTAAAATGTGGAATATTTTAGTGGGCGTTTGGGCGCAGTGTACAAGTGTGGAGCGGCAGATCTGAGGAATGCCAGCAGGCCGGTTCCTAGAATTAGCGAGGGGAGAATAGTGTGTGCCTAATGGAGGGGAGATTTGTGCTTGCCAGGTAGACAAACAGGGTGATCGGCGAGAGTTTTTCTGTTTTGCATGTGGCACGACGAACGAGTGAAGGATATTCGATGCCGGCCGGCCAGCACGTTCGGACGATGTGATTTCTGGACTGTCTATTCGTGAGTGGGACTGTTGCTGCTGCCTGGATCCGGACACCCGCTATTTTGTTTGAGCAGATGAGCTCAGGCAAAGGACGACATCTGAGGAACTGTGCTACACTGGTCCATAGCAGAGAAGACCGTCATCCAATGTGTGGCGGCAGACATGTACATTCGGTAATTATACATCGCCAATGAAGGACACTGTGCTAGCTAGACTTTCAAGTTCATAGCATTGCCCAGCTACGACCCTGCAGATAAGAACTCTCATAGCCCGGAGCAAACATCTCTTTCAGAAGTGAAGTCAAAATGTTGACTTCGTTTACTGTTTAATTTTTGTGTATTTTATATAAAATACCCTGGCGCCCACAAAAGGACAACTGATTAATTTTAACTAATTTTGTTATATATGTCATGTGATTAATTGAAATAAAACCATTTGTGATTTCTCGTATAAAGTATTCACGCAAGTTCTACCTTTCATGATAATAAAATAAAATAATAAAATTAATTATAATTTTAAATCAGGTAATGAGGTCAGAACGTTACAATGGCGAACCAAGTGGGGCTTTTCGATTATTAATTGCAAAAATTAATTATGCTATGAACGAAAGACAGCACTATGTCCTTGGCAACTTTCTTATTTTGTAGATAGAAAGTAGTTTGTATTAGTTTGCGTAGTTAATGCATGTATAAATTCATGTTGTACTTGTTGATCTTAGATGCAAGTTGGTTCTGCAATAAGATCAGATAAATTTATTTTGTGTGCATTGCGTGTGTTAAATAATAATTATCTTGTGTGACATGGGAATGTGCAATGGGTTTTGTCCAAACGCACTCAAATTCTGTTGTATTACGGCGTTGATAATTGTTGTGATGCTTTCTTTATGGCAATTGCAAGTAGTTGTCGAAATATTTGTGTGGATTTCGAGCCATATGTCCAGGGTAACGATATCCTTTCATATTTAAACCATTTTTCCGCGAAGGTATTTGATGAGTAAATTCTTCTTGTAATTTTTCCATTGAAATTATAGAATGTGCTGTGGAATGTTCTTTGGGTTTGATTTTATTGTGCAATCGCGGATTTTATTGAGGCATTTTATTTGCAGATTAGTGTAAAGTCTTTCTGATGGTGTGTTCTGCAATCCTTATTTCTTTTCCTTGTTGTTGTGTATTGGAATATTCTTTGTGTGTCAACGAAATAGTTGAAAATAGCGTGAAGTTTTAAAGTAATGCGCTTGAGATCCAGTACCATTATTAACATGTCGAAAGAAATCGTGGAAGGGTCAAATTTATCACAGGAGCCAGTACCCACTGATTCAAATACGGATCATATCGGGGAAGACAATAATGTCGCAGAAATAGCGTATTCCACCCAATCACCCGTTGAATTAAGGCAGGAAAATTTGGAAAATTTTCAGAATACCTCCAACATGAGTGCGAAAAAAGTCTCGGTGATTCCTGCATTGCAGACTCAGCAACACCAGATGAACGATATAGCGGCTTTATTAATGGAGAAATTTTCACAATTATCTGCTCAATTTACAACACAATTTCAAGAATCCAATGAAAAATTGTCTGAACTCTCAGTGCAAATGTCTAGTAAAATCGAGAGTCTTGAAAGAAAACAAGAAATGGCTCACAAAAGAATTGAAGAGCAATTTGCTACTTTTCGCGGAGAAATTGGCCGAGAAATAAATGATTTTAAAAAGGAAATTAGCTCTGAGATCACTCTTTTAAGCAAAGTCCAGACGGAGTTAAAGTCTTCTTGCAATGTACTTGAGACGACTAACAATGAAATTTGCCGTAAAGTAGAAGCGAATAAAAGTTCAATTGAACAAATGCGCACAGAAAACAGTGAAAATTTAGGTCAGATTTCTGAGTTTGCTCATTCAATAAAAGATGGTGTTGAAGAAAATTTAGGTAAAATAAGATCCGAAGTTGGAGACCTTAAGAATTCCGTGGGAGAAATGGAGGAAAGTCAAAAGAATCTAGAAACATCACAGCGTAACCTTGCTGCCGAAACGGAGGTAAAATTACGTAATTTGGAAAGTAAACTAACCGAAAGGAATAACTCTGCTAGCAACAATGGACAATGTCAAGCTAGTTGTGCTCAGCTTTTTTCGGGAAATATCGAGTTAAAGCTGCCTAGATTTGGTTCCAAGGGGGGAATAAACCCGAAAGCTTACCTCGAAGACCTTGAAAGATACTTTCAAATTAAAGCTGTTCCGGAGTCGGCAAAACTTTTAATCATTAGCCAGTCATTTTTTGAAGAAGATCGTTCATGGTTACAAGGTAGCATGTACTCCAGATATGTCGTACACACAATTTAAGGAATTGTTTTTGAAGTACTTTCTGGTCAGCAAAAATTCAAAACCAAGCTAGGACGCGATTTTACCAAGGAAAATACGAGCCTAAACCTGGTGATTCAATGGAAAGGTATGTGGAACGGTTAGTCGTAAAAAGTCGTTATTTTGACACAGTGATGCCGGACGCCGAGTTCATTGATGTAATAAGCTCACATTTCAGCCCGGGGGTTCAAGAACACATCTCGCCTGTATATGTAAAGAATATCACTGATTTATTAGAAACACTGCGGAATCTAGATGCCATAGGACAACGAGCGAGCCGTGAACAGTGCGCGGAAAATGTGCAGGACAATCGCTCTAATTCTCATGGATACTTCCGGCCAAATAATCAGAATAACGGGCAAAGTTTCAAGGGAGGTAAAAATTGGAAGCAAGCCCAATCTGGCGATAAGAAACCGTGGAAGACTGATGGTCAGCGGGATGGTCACGGGCAAACACGCGGGGGTTCGCCGGAGGTGAATGCTATTCTAACCGTCGATCCCGGCAATAACATTCAGAACGAAAGTGAATATGAATTGAGAGTTGGTGCCGCACGCGAAACATCGCAGGGTGACCAATTAAAACAATGAGATTTCGCCGGGGATGCTGAGGGCTCTCCACAGTTTTGCCTTATTAATTTAACATACTGGCGAAATGGCGGTGTGGAGGATGAGGAGAATGATGCGGATATAGCAAGACCAAAGCATAATCAAACTTTCACTGTAGGGCAACGAGTATTATTACGCACCAGTCCACAATCATACACCAATAAGAAGCTTTTGCAAAGTTTATTATAATATATATTCCATGCATGGTGAAAAGGATAATCTCAGTTAACGGCTACTTATTCACTAATGGAACCAATGACTTTAACCCCATAATTCACGAAACTTTAAAGAGTATTCTGATGATCACAAAGTTTTGGTACAGTCGCGCGAGGATCATTTGGTGCAACTTGTTTCTCTTGATAGTGACGATGGGCATATATGTGCCGGAAAAGGATAAAAACTTTCCGAGATAATATGTTGGGAGTTGATTTCTGGCAGACAGAAGGATTCCAATACGTTGGGGTACATTTACAGATAAATTTCTGGAACTTCACAGATGTTGTGTGGCATATCAAATCACCAAGTAGCCAAGGGAAAAGGATCTCCGAGGTACTAGGTAGATAATATTTTATTTTGTTTTGTTCATAAGGAATTACGCGAATCAGCATTCCATGAACAAAATTCTTTTATGCCATGGAGCAAATGTACTTATAACGTTGTCTTGGGAAATCGGGAAGTATACTGGAGCGGCATCCGCGTACACTTGATCGAGATCATGTTAATTTAAAAATCACGCGAGGTCTGTAACAAGTGGAGATAAAAGGGGATGTAATTGTCATTTTGTATATTCAAAGGATGGTGGCGGAAATCCATTACAAATACTTTGCTTCGCGGTGACATAGTAAAAAAATTGTTTGGAACAATCTTGCATTGCTTTGGACAACCCTGCACTTCATAGATGATGACTTCACTGCTTAAAAGTTTTTATTATTATTATTCAGATAAGGATATGTTCTCTACCAGTTTATTTATTCATTCATTATATGTTAAGATTGTGTTATCCTATGTGTTGAATATCTATGATGATCACAACTTATGATGTATTGCGCTATATTTATTAAGAATGGTGTCTAAGTTAAATTTTCAATTTGATATAAAATGTTATTGTGTTAGAACATCTATATCACTACAATAATTTGTTACTTATAAGGTTACATTTGAAATGGTTATATTATGTATTTAAGGCTTGCACAAATCTACCCACAATCAGGGATGGGAGTAAGAAAAGTCTATGTACAAAGTAGCCAAGGGACATATGTTCGGTTGAATATTCATGTCGGTGGAACTTGTGATGGAATAGGTTAGAATAGGTTACCAGATTTATAATTACTGTTAAATTAATGGACGAGGAAGGAAAATTTGTATATTTCTTATTGTGAAAATTTAAATAAAACTAGTTTATTTAAATTTGCCGAACCAGGGGGAATATGTAACGAACGCGTCTTGTGACCGCTAGTTACATTAATAAACTATATGTTTATTATTTAAAATGTGGAATATTTTAGTGGGCGTTTGGGCGCAGTGTACATTGTACAAGTGTGGAGCGGCAGATCTGAGGAATGCCAGCAGGCCGGTTCCTAGAATTAGCGAGGGGAGAATAGTGAGTGCCTAATGGAGGGGAGATTTGTGCTTGCCAGGTAGACAAACAGGGTGATCGGCGAGAGTTTTCTGTTTTGCATGTGGCACGACGAACGAGTGAAGAGATATTCGATGCCGGCCGGCCAGCACGTTCGGACGATGTGATTTCTGGACTGTCTATTCGTGAGTGGGACTGTTGCTGCTGCCTGGATCCGGACACCCGCTATTTTGTTTGAGCAGATGAGCTCAGGCAAAGGACGACATCTGAGGAACTGTGCTACACTGGTCCATAGCAGAGAAGACCGTCATCCAATGTGTGGCGGCAGACATGTACATTCGGTAATTATACATCGCCAATGAAGGACACTGTGCTAGCTAGACTTTCAAGTTCATAGCATTGCCCAGCTACGACCCTGCAGATAAGAACTCTCATAGCCCGGAGCAAACATCTCTTTCAGAAGTGAAGTCAAAATGTTGACTTCGTTTACTGTTTAATTTTTGTGTATTTTATATAAAATACCCTGGCGCCCACAAAAGGACAACTGATTATTTTTAACTAATTTGTTATATATGTCATGTGATTAATTGAAATAAAACCATTTGTGATTTCTCGTATAAAGTATTCACGCAAGTTCTACCTTTCATGATAATAAAATAAAATAATAAAATTAATTATAATTTTAAATCAGGTAATGAGGTCAGAACGTTACAATACTAAGGTAGTTTTTGGGAAGTCCAATGTGAGGATAAGTTTTACCAATAGTTAGGTTCAATGTTGCATGTTTTGAAATGCTTTTAATACTAAGCAAAATAATAGAAAAACAGTTATTTTAGGTAACACTAAATATTTCCATTTCTCAAATTTAAAAAAGTCAGTTTGTTTTTAACTCACCCATTGCAATGTCAGCTATATTATCCATTTTAACATCTTTATTACTATCGTCAATTCCTAAGATAGTCTTCAATTTTGCCAGTTCCTTCTGACCATAACGCTCTCTCTTTATAGCCCTCATTTTTCTCTTCCATTTACTTCTAAGACTTTTCGCCATTCTCCTCTCTGTGAAAAGGAAAGGTAGTAAGCTTTTTTTATTTAAAAACTGCAGAACTTTAAATACATTTAATTCAGAGAAAGGTAAAACTTGCAAAAATGTTCATGACTAGACAATAAGCAATGACAAACACAAATAAAATTTAATTGGAAGGGGAGGGGGAGGGGGGGGAAGAGAATGAAAATCTAGTAGGCCATGAAAATAAGTAATAAGTCTAGGATACAAAGGCCACATACAGACATACATAAGAAAGGATAAGGAAAATAAACCCGTCACTCACTACAGATGTAGAAAAGAGGGTAACTATGAACTCACAAATAAGAAAATAATTTACAATATTTCCGTATAAATCTTAATTATGACCAGAGGAAGATATATGGCTAAGGGATCAGATGTGTACACACAGAGACTCACTCCTCTAATCATTATAAAGGATTATACTGAAATATTGTGAAGTGTGTTCATAGTTACCCTCCTTCCTTCTTCTGTAGTGAGTGATGGGTTTATTTTCCTTACCTTCCTTCTTTTCTTTCACATTAAATGTTGTAAATGAAGGAAAAGATTACCAATTCTCCTGAAAAATGAAAAAAACATTATAAAAAAGGAATTATGTGTATGGTGGCAAAAGAAATGACCCCAAGCTACAGACATCCCATATCTGGTTCACTCTCCAGCAAAGAAGCAGACCTTCTCAAATCAGTGACAACACACACAGGCACAAGAGTTTGTAAATCCTACAGCAAGAAAGGAACACTGAAAATTAGGGTATGTGATACTGATGATTTTAAATGTATTTTTTTTATCTTTTTTTAACCCAATAGCCTAATTAAACTGTAGAGTTAAGAAATATGAGTGTGACTACATTTATCTTAAGGGATTGCTCTGCAAAATTTAAAGAATTTCTGCTGTGCTTGAAGCACCTTAAAAGCAATAAAGAAACAAGTTTTGCATCGATAGATAATACAAAATATACAGCACAAGGGTCAAAAGTTATGATCACATTAGCCAATCTGGCTGAAGTATAAACTGGACTTATGTTTTACCTTTTGTGATCACTCTGCAAAACTTGAAGAATTTATGTTAGTTATTTAAGGCCATAAGAGCAGAAATTTTGTGTGGAGAGAAACCAAAGATCATCACTTTTGGTACCCGATCTGGCTGAAATATGTACTGGATCTGTATTTTACCATAAGGGTTTGATCCACAAAATTTTAAGAATTCTGTTTAGTATGAAGCTAATTAGATTGCATAAAGACATATTTGTGTGGACAGACAGAGCCAATAAATGTTGCAAAAGGATCAAATGTCTTGATCCCTTGATCCGATCTGGCTGATTTATAAACTCAACCCGTATCTTATCCAAAGGGTTCGCTCCACAAAATTTGAAGAATTTCTTTTTATTTGAAGAGAGTTATCATGCATAAAGAGACTGGCTCAATATATAGAGTGATTCTGTGGTGATGTTGCAAACTTTCATGGATGACAGGGAAGGGGAAATATATCAAATTGAGGTAAGGGACCCTGGTCCAGAAATGATCCGAGTCGAAATGTTATAAGTGAAAATCATTCTGATACCTCTGACAGTGGAATACAATACTTATTAGAGACATACTACCCACGTTCCAGGAACATTCCTACTTGTCATTTGTCAACAGATGTAATTACGACATTGTAGAGCCCCACTTTGAGAGTTTGTTAACACATGAATCAACATTCTTTGAAAAGCGAATTTGCAGAGGTCCTATTCCGTGGCCAGCATGTTCACCTGATTTCACCCCAATTGATTTCTTCTTGGAGGGCAAGTGAAAATTAGATGCTTGTTGAGAATGAAGAGAATTTACTGGCAAGAATTCTTACCACTTGTGACACTGCTCAAACGACATTGGGGATATCAGAATGGGTACAACAGTATTTTGTGTGAGGATGCCATGCCTACATTGACTGGGAGACACCATTTTGTACAGCTGTTGTAAATGTAGCAGTGAAACTTGTGCATGTATAGCTTTACATCCATTCATTCCGTAACAGTCTCAATGTTCTCAAGCAACAAAAAGAAATCTTTTATAAAATATCTTTGAAAAAGATCTTTTTCAGCGTAATGCCGGCATTAGGTTGAAATGCAGCATGGACCAGAAAGTAAAAACACGCAGTTCGTAACAGCACAAGAAGTGAGGAATTTAGTTTTCACTGATAGCTTATACTTGCTTGATTTTAAGACCACAACATACTAACGTGTACGTTCATATTGTGTAAGGAATAGTTCGCATGTAAATATATGATTTTGTAAATAAGATAGTGTCAATAAAATGTATATAGATAGTTGGTTTTTGTACTCAAGTTAAAATGTTACTGCAAAATGTAAACAGACCGTTGTCATTAACAAACAGATAGCATGTGTGTAGCTTATAGTGAATGAATGATTTGTAGCTTAGGCTTAAGATGAGGTAATTAAACGAGAAGAGTTGGTGTTCAAAGTTATAATCGCTGGGGCATTTGTTTACATTTGCACCTAGTATCTTTGGAGTTCGATGTCTTAAAGGAAAATAAATTGAATTGAATCTGAAACTTCTTGGACTAGTCATTTCATTTTAAATGAGATACCTATCAGTATTCATCATTAAGTCAGAAACAAAAGATTTCCTACTGTTAATTTATTGTGATTTTTGTAACAGACATTGAAGAGTCAAGAAGATTTAATGTAGTTTTTGATGTTTTATTGGAAAATAAATCTGGTGCTCCAACTGAAGATTATTTTACTGATTCATGTAGCTATGCATATAATTTTGGTTATCTGGATATAGAAATACATGGAAGGGTTAATTCTAGAGTCGGGTAAATTTTTACACCTCATATCAATTTATACGAGGGTGGTCCCAGAAGTACCCGACCTGACCGAGAGATGGCAGTAGTTGCTTGAAAAATATCCCTTTATTTCAAAGCACATAGTCTATGAAGCACATGTTTTAAGTTTGAAGATGCTATGTTGTTTCGTATTTGTTTGGCAACAATTAATCTTGAACGTTGTGAGTAAATTTGTGAAAATGGAGTAAATTATTCATCGTTATGTGATACAATATTTTCATTTGAAAGGCCTCAGCCCAACTGATATAAAAACTGAGATAGATTCTGCTCTGGGTGAGTCTTCTCCTTCGTTTACAACAGTAAAATATTGGGTGACAGAGTTTAAACGAGGCCGTACAAGCTGCCAAGACGAACATCGCAGTGGTCGACCAAATGAAGTGACAACTCCAGAAATGGTGAAGAAAATCCACAAAACAGTACTGGATGATTGTCGACTGAAAGTGCGCGAGCTAGCAGACATAGTAGGCATTTCAAAAAGCGTGATATATCGCATATTAACTGAAAATTTGGACATTAGAAAGTTATGTGCAAGATGGGTGCCGCGTTTGCTCACACTTGAGCACAAATAGTGTCGTGAAGATGTTTCAATTGAGTGTTTAGCGATGTTTCACCGCAACAAAGCTGAATTTTTGCGCCGTTTCATAACCATGGATGAAACATGGGTCCATCACTTCACCCCAGAGACAAAAGAAGAATCAAAACAATGGACTGAAAAGTGAGAATCTGCTCCAAAGAAGGCCAAGACCATTCCATTTGCAGGCAAGGTCATTGCGTCTTGTTTTTTGGGATGCGCTTGGGATAATTTTCATTGACTATCTTGAAAAAGGAAAAACAATCAACGGCGATTATTATTTGAAGTTATTGCAACGTTTGAGTGAAGAAATCAAGATAAAACGACCACATTTGGCTAAGAAGAAAGTGCTGTTTCATCACGACAATGCTCCAGCTCACAGATCCGTTATTGCAATGGCCAAAATTAATGAATTAAAGTTCGAATTGCAACCTCATGCACCCTATTCGCCAAATTTAGCTCCCTCGGATTACTTCCTGTTCCCAAACTTAAAAATATGGCTCTGTGGTCAAAGATTTTCAACCAACGAAGAAGTGATGTCGGCAGTTAATGGCTATTTCGAGGAGCAAGACAGTTCTTTTTATAAAAGTGGTATCGAAGCTATTGAAAATAGTTGGAATAAATGTATAGAGCTGAAAGGAGACTAAGTTGAAAAATAAATACAGTTTTTTCCAAAATTTTTGTTTTTTCATTGCTAGGTCGGGTACTTCTGGGACCACCCTCGTAGAAACATTGTATTTCAGCTGTCTTCACCCACGGGAAAAATATTACGTGCAGATCCTGCTAGTAATATTTGTAGCTGCCAGTGTAGCGTATAAGCCTTTTCCCAGCAACAGAGTGAGGCCATAAACAACATTAGTGGAAGTGTTTACATCGTTGTGTCCATGTGGTGTAAAGTAATGGTAACAGTATCGCAAACCTAGAATTAACCCGATGAGGTTACTTAGCAATAGGATAGTAAACGTCACTACAAGTTAGTAAGAAAGAATTGCTGATTCACATACAAGCAAATAGTTAAACAATTGCTTTAAGCACCTACCAAAACCATCTCATTTTGCACTATATTATTATGGGTTGTGGGTGGGGACTGCTCAGGGGTCATCAGAATGGATAGAAACATTCTGAGTCAGAGCATGGAATGTTAAAAGTCTGAATAGGGCAGATAGATTAGAAGATTTAAATAGATAGATGGAACAACTTAAGTTAGATGTCATTGGGATTACTGAAATTAAATGGAAGGACACAGAGGATTTCTAATCTCAGGAACACAGAATGATTACCATACGAACTATCGGTGTAGTTACTGGTCTGGGATTTTTAATGAACAAGAGACTAGGGAAACATGTGACTTATTAGTGATAGGATTATTTTGATGACATTTTAAACCAAGTCCGGTTTAACCACAGTGGTACAATGTATATGCCAACTTCACAGGAAGATGACAAAGAAATAGAATAAATATATATTGAACTAGAGGAAATAATCCAATATGTGAAAGGAGAGGAAAACCTAATAATCATAGGTGATTAGAAATTGGTGGTGGCAAAAGGAAAGAGGGACACTGAAAGGAAATTTTGGTCTAGACGAAAAAAGAAAAAAAAAGTAATGAGGAATTCGGTTGCCAGAATTTTATGAATAATTTAAATTCACAAATCGTTTTGGATATGAGAACCTATGACAAAATATGTAGAAAAAGATTCTCAGTTCATTATACCTTTCCCCACCTCGTGTCTTGTGAAATCGGGCTTTAATGCAGTCGATTTTGTTATGACCGAAGAAAGAATACACACAGATATTGTCGCACATCAAGAGGATCAGGCCATGAAGAAGGAAAGACTTTAGGAGAGGTCATATTTTTTTCCTTCCTACTTTTTGAGCTGAAATGCTGAAATAAACACTGATTCAACGTTTCTGATTGTATTTAGATGTATTTTATATAACCTATAAATGCATATTTGGGCCATTTTCCTAATTCTGGTCATATTTTAACAATTTTTATCGTCATATGCTCATATTTTGAGGAAAAATCTGGTAATGTTTTGATAGAAGTTATAGATGAAAAGAAATTATGGTAATTATTCAACGAAATATACTCCTGTTATACATTGGAGAAAGAAACTAAACTAATGATCACTAAATTGTTCAGAATTCACCAGTCAAGAATTAAAGTTATAAATTATTGTCACTCTCTAAACGTTAATGTTCCGCCCGCTTTTTAAATTCAACTATGAAGCAGCAGCATGTCTGTGTCGAGCCGCATCAATCAATGTCTCACTTGCGACGGTATCGCGGGAGTTGAATCCACTGCAGTGACCCACCGACAGGTTGAGAGGAATCAATTGTCTTCCTATGATTCAGTACGCCGAAACTGCTGCTTAATGGGAAACCTGTCCCTACCAAGGTCAGGTATTTCCCACATACCAGACTCTCCGCGTAGAAACAAGCACAAAGCCTTCAGCTACTCACGCACTGTCACCAGTGCTTTTGAAAATAATCCTGAACCAGTGTTAAATCTGCAGTGGATCAGTGAGAACCGCCATGCTGAAAACAAAACTTTCTGAAAGTGTAAAGTTACGTAAAGGAATTTGGAGAGAAGTATGTTAGCACAGATGAAAGAGTTCTTTTCTGTAAATTATGTGAAACAAAAGTGGATGCAACAAAGCGATTTCATGTGCAGCAGCACTACAATACATCAAGACACAAGAATAACGTAATATGACTTTCAACTCGACAAAGCAAACAGCGACTTTTCTTGGATACATCTACAGCTTCGTCGTCTTCCAAATTGTCAATTTTTTCTAAAGAACTCTGAAATGATGGTATCAGTCAACATCCCACTTAATAAAGTGAACAATGAGCATATCAAATCGTTCTTGGAGAAATACACAACACAGACGATTCCACCCGAATTAACATTGAGGAAGAACTATTTACGGTCGTTATTAAAATGTATAGCAGATAATCAGAACTAAGATAGGCACCAATAAGACCTGGGTATCAATGGATGAAAGTTCTGATGCTTGTGGGAGATACGTTATAAATGTTATCATTGGAACCTTACTTTCTGACAGACCGGGTGATATTTTCACTGGACTGTGAAGCTCTTGAATCAGTAAACCATTCAACAATTACCGTTAAGCGAGAACATGTCTTACTATTTGTGACCGGCGCTGCGCTGTACATGGTAAAGGCTGGGAAATGTCTGAAGATGTTATATCCTTCGTTGGTGCATTTAACTTCTCTCACTCATGGATTACATAGAGTTGCCGAGTAAGTAAGACTAAATTTCCCTGATGTTGGTAGGTTGATATCAAATATAAAAAAGATTTTTGTTAAAGCTCCAATGAGAGTGGAAAAATTTGAAGAAGACGCACCTTCCGTCCCTCTTCCACCACAACCAGTACTTACTCGTTCGGGCACATGGCTCGATGCAGTTAGTTATTACTGTGAATATTATGAAAACATTAAGAAAATATGCAGCTTGTTTGTGGAAATAGCAACAAAAAATGGATATAAATCACAGACAGTTGACACAATAAACAGAAAAATCACAAACAAAATGGGGAAAGAACAGAAAATAACTAACACAACCAAACTTCAGCCACCCAGTACCCAACAGACAAGGACACCCACAACACAGACAATGCAAAACAACTCACAAACCACAATAAACACTGAAAATAAAAGTAAATGGTATTCAATGACATATTCAAACAAATACACCCACAGAATCACAAACATTTTTAAAAAAACAAGGCATAAACATTGCTCTACGAACAGACAACTCGATTCAAAAACAGTTAAATACCCACTTAGACAGAGACAACTATCAAAACTCAGGCATATATCAACTGACATGTCACAATTGTGATGCAATATACATAGGACAGACAAGAAGACAGTTTAAAACCAGATACAAAGAACACATGAGGGCACTAAAGTACAGCAACCACTCCACATTCGCCGAACATCTAATAGAAAACGATCACTTACCAACAGACATTAACAAAGACATGCAAATACTCACAATAAACAATTACAGACACAATACCCTCACTCTACAAGAAAACTACCACATACAAAAAGCAATAAAAAATGGCAAGCAGATACTGAATGACCACATAAACTTAACAAACCAAACACTGTTCAAACTGGTAAACATACAATAACCCTAGAAATAAACCTAATAAATACATGCACTCACACACTTACATAAAATTAGATATAAAATCTCCCACGCAATTTCAAATCTGGCGCCGTCAGCGCATCACCGCCTTTGACAGTAAGAAAATAAGATGGCCACCGAAAACAAGCGAATTGTAGAATACGCAAGGTTTATATCGTGTACAGAACAGCAATGACAAATGGCTGTAACAGAAACATGCTTTGGAGAGAAAGCAAAGATGGGTGGTTACTATCCTGAAATCCACTAATGTAAATAGTAAGTGTAAATAATAAGAAAATATATCAATTTAGCATTATGTCAAATAAGTTTGTAAATAAAATGTAAATGTTAAAATAGATTCGTCGCTGATGATGCCTCGAGGAGAGGCGAAACGCGTACGGCAATAAACCTACATTATACAGTTGTATTGGCGTTATTTTATGAATTAAATTAAGAAAATAGTTTCTAATTTTGATAGCAGTGAAGCATCTTCCATAAAAATTGTCCAAGAAGTCTTTTACAGTAATTTGTTCAGAAATTTGGTGTACATAAAGTCAAGTTTTTCAGGCAGCACAACTGCGATTTCGCGTCTTGAAGAAATTGGTCTAGAACTGAATGAAAGTTTGGTGGTCGTTAAAAGTGTGGAAAACAAAATAGTCCAAGCAGGGGGCAGTGTGGCTAGTTTGCTGAAAAACAAATTTGATAAAGTGTTGTGTGGGAATAAGGGATATAAAACAATTTGTAAAATTAGTGAAATTTTACATGGTTGCGAATCTGTTTTGACTGAAGACAACTCACAATGAAATTGACCTGACTCTGTTTAAGTACGCTTCCGTCACATCTTGTGATGTCGAACGACGCTTCTCACACTATAAGACAGTTTTAAGTGACAACCGGAGAAAATTCCTCTTCGAGAACTTCAAGATGCTTATGGTGATATACTGCAATGCTGGCATCAAACAAGAATAAAAAATGGAATATTCACTAATTCGCAACAAATTTTTAGTAAATTTCCATTTTTAAAAGTAAAATTATAGTAATCCATTCTTTTACAAGAACACGAAAATAACTTTCAAAAAAATTAATTTCCCAATCGTACAGTGAGTGCATAGAAGCAAATTATGCTGTCTACATTAAAGCGACGCAGCTACATAAAATAAATTATGTATATTTGGGCATTTTTAAAGTATAAAAAATTTAATGTTTGGTCATATTTTGTCTCTTTTAGGTCATATCTGCCTGCATATTTCTTGATTTTTTTGGTCATAAAGATCCGAACCCTAGTAATGACTGTCTCGCTACTCCTCACGATCTCTCTGAGGAACAAAAGAAGGACGCCAAATTGTTGCAAATTAAACTTGCCTTAGATCGCTCAGAGGATTTGAAAGGAGAATTTAAGATGATAAATGAGGCGCTTTACAAGAAAAACTTTGACCCCTTTGAAAAGAGATGGCTTCCAGTGATTCCCAAGCACATGCACTTCGAAATTCAACATTTCCACGACACACCTACAGCGGGCCATCTAGGGTTTATTAAGATTTATGACAGAATACGGAAGAGATTTTTCAGGCCAGTGTTCATCACTATGTTTTGCACTGTCGAGAATGCCAGAGAAGGAAGACAGTTCCTCAGAAACCACCTGGACGACTTATACCAATTCCGCCTGCAGAAACGCCTTTCCAGCGTATCGGGATTGACTTACTTGGACGATTCCCGACGTCTACTAGTGGTAATAAGTGGATTATTGTTTGTACTGATTATCTGTCCCAGTACGCCATTACAAAACCTTTGAAAACAGCTGAAGCCTCTGAGGTTGTGAAATTTATCATGGAGGACATTTTATTAAAACATGGGGCCCCAAGTTCAGTGATCACGGATCGAGGAAAGATTTTTCAGTCGAGACTTGTGACCGAGGTTTTTCAGTCGAGACTTGCGACCGAGATCAACCGTCAATGTAACATTACACATCAAATAACGACTGCTTACCGCCCTCAAACTAATGGACTTACAGTTTCAACAAAACACTGGCTGATATGCTCTCCATGTACGTAAGTGTCGAGCAAACCAACTGGGATGAGGTGCTGCCTTTTGTGACGTACGCTACAATACTGCCAAACAAGACACAACCGGATTTATGCCATTCTTCCTGGTATACGGACGTGAAGCAACAACGACCATGGACATTGTGTTCCCGTTCCACCCTGACGATGATTACATCGCCAAATTAGTAACAAGAGCTGAGGAGTGTCGGCAGTTAGCTCAGCTCCGCACACTGCAAGCTCAAGAGAATGACCGCCGGAGGTATGATGCAAGTCACCGTTCTGTTTCGTACCAACCTGGCGACCTCGTCTGGATATTTAGTCCCGTCCGTAAGGTTGGCCTGTCCAAGAAGCTCCTCAGACGTTACTTTGGACCATACAGTATCTTACGAAGGTTGTCTGATGTCACTTATGAAGTCGAGGATTTCGATCCACACTTGAAACGATGGAAGGTGGGAGACACAGTTTACCTGCTACAACTGAAGCCTTACATGGACCCCATCAAACTGGAATAAACTAGAAGATCCAGCATTCTTCACTAAACCAAAGGGACCCAAAAGCTGTGGGTCTCGTTCGGGCTTGAAGATGTTGATGACTAGGGACGTCACCGCCCATCAGGAAACAAGGTGTGCGGGACCTACGACTCGCTCGATGACCAGGGCAACGTAACATCGAGACACTGTTCCCTTAAGGAGGGGGCAATGTTGCACATCAAAAGGATCAGGTCATGAAGAAAGAAAGACTGTTTTAGTGTAGTGGTTACGCTAAGAGACTGTGGAACTAAAGGTCGTGGGTTCGATTCCAACAAGTCCTATAAAATTTTAATTTCTTAACATTGTGTAAACTGTTCTGGAATGTTCTTGATGTAACTAGTGTTAATGTTCTAGACTGTTCTTCATTTCTATATAAGCGATACTCTTTTCTAGCAGGAGTCATTTCGCTCAGTGCTCGTGTACTGTTTAATAAAGCTTCGTTGCGTTATTGTGTGTGTGTGTGTTCATCGACAACCCCGCTACGCCCAAGGACTCTGTGGTTTACTACACGACAATATTTCCAAAAGAGGAGACCCTCATATGCGCCTTACAGAAACTGAGCCAGGTATACAGTATTTAATGTTATGCTAAGCCTCAAGGATATCATTAATAGTTTAATTAATTGTAATTTCAAATTTAATGCTTCTATATAAGCAAAGTTTAAATAAAAAGAGAGATTTAACTACTAGGCTCATAACTTATTGTTTTTTAAGATTTATTCTTCCAAAATTTGTAAAAGTACAACGAATTATTTGGTAAGAAATTATTATTATATGTTTTAACTTTCTGTAACTCTGCTTTATTAATTTTATAAAGTAATGTTACTTCCTACTTTATAAATCATAACTGTAGAACCAGTGAGCAGCTAGAAAATTTTACTACTAAGCAGAGATAACAAAAGTGAGCAGAGGTCACCCTTTTTTTCTACTACCCCTGGGATAGATGTTTTACTGTGATTGTATCACAGATAAAAGGGCATTGTGTCAAACTCTAGTTCCACAATGTTAACACGCGCCCCTAAGTACTCATTGAGTGCACGCGCAGGCTACAGGCGTAGCCCATTTTGTAGGATAATTAATTTTCAGAATCAGACAAAAAAATATATATAACCGAGTAAATAATTACTAAATATCTTTATTTTTATCATATTGACTCATAAAATTAACAAAATTTTGTTTCTTAATTATAATTTGAAACATAAACGTAAACTTCTTAAAAATCAAATATTTTTGAAAGGTTTGAAATCTTTTAGTCTCATTTTTATTTAGGAACGTAATATTTATTATAAAATGGGTTTCCAGTGTAGTAATTGAACCAATTATCAGAGTGATTGATAATAATTCATTCTGTTGGCATACATTCAGGACAGGCGACAGCCTGAAGTTCGCTACAAATGCGCCTCATACATTTGCTGCATTGCTTGCGCGTCCTGTAAGCCCGAGCCCTGCTGCTAAAAGAACATCGACCAACTCCTCCCCGAATAGGGTTATTATGTTTCGGGGGTTGGTCTGCCAATCCTAGAAGTAGTCTTCCTTGCAGTTTTACACCTATTTCTGGGATATACGACGCTTTATAAAAGGTCTTGCAAGATTGAATCCGACTTCTTGAAGATATTGACGACGGATCACTTTCATATCAGGATTGTTCGTCAGATATATTACAAGACCGTTTATATTCGCCATGTTAACAAAATTGTAAAACAGCGTGCGAGGCAATCGACAACTGTTCCGAGCAATGAGGTATTCTTATATCGACACCGTATTTTGTGTGGTTATAAAATGTGATATCAGGTTTTTGAGCTTCACTAGTTGCACAATCAATTTTTAGCATGATTATGGAGGGTAGACAACATCAAAACTACTTAATTTCGTTTTGTCATTCTCCAGCAACCATCTTAGTATTTGGGCATAGCTCACATTATCCACCATCTAAAAATGACAAAAACATAATAAAGTTACATGAAAAATACATAAACACAAACAACACACATAAAAAACAGTTACTGACATTACTTTTTGTAGTATTAATACAGAAAATGTATCATATTTACCTCAATTTTGTCACTTGTATATTAAATAATTTACTTCCTCCAACGCTCGCGCGGGCTACAGGTGTAGCCCATCAACTTCAAGGGCGATTTATGCAGATGTCCGTGCACCGTGAGAGATGGCACGCTACTGGCGGGGGTGGGGGATAGTACTTGAGGAATACACTGAACGATTAATCTGTAGCTTGCAAAGTTTATATAATATACGACAATATTACACGTTGGGATACATATGTAGCCCGCACGTGCACTCTAGTGTTAAGCGTTTTGTGTGGTAGTTAGTGACCTAAAAACTAACCACTATATGGTGCAGTCTACAGTGAAACACTGGTAAATTAAGCATTAACTTAATTCTATTTGCATTGGGATTCACTTGGTCTAATACAGCATGCCCCTGGTAGGGAAACTTGAACAATAAGAATGTTCTCAGTTGTTCTAGAGCAGTTGTAAATTTGAGCTAGACAAGTGGCACCCATAAACCAATGTGATTTTTCACTGAGATATGGGAACAATACAAGGGTCTACTGGAGGTCTCGGACAAATCAACCGCAGCAGACAGATTAATGATGTCACAGCATGGCCTCTGTGACATATAGAGCTTGTGTGCAGCTATTAATAGTATTACCTGCACTTGAGGATTAATAGTGATGATGAGTTTGGCACAAGAAATTTCTGCCATGTGGAATATTGATATAGTTTCGGTTTTTAGTAGTTGTTACAGAAATTGGGCTTCAACTAGGGAAGTTAATAGCTACTTTACAGAAGAATTATTTTGTGAATTTATTAGTATCGTAACAGTTTCTACACCGGGTTGTTTACGATATTTGCAGAGCATATGGGTATCACATTTTAGAATTAAGTGTATAGAGTCCATTGTCAATGTGTTTGATACAATGAACTTTCTGAGATTTAAAATATTCTAGATATTTTCTTTTCAATATTTCATTCCACAATCAGTTTTAATATTGGACCATATGGACTTGATAGGTCTTAATTATACAGTTCAAAAACCTTTATTCTTATGGAATTTGTGCAGTTGTTTTGTCCATGTTTCCATGCAAATACCATTTGTGTCACATGTATCTCCATGCACAGTGTATATGTCTATCACGGCATTGTATAATGTCAAAGGTTAGTGTGGCAGAAAAACGTTATGCTATTGAGATCTCCAGCAATCCCCAATATGTAACCCCCCCCCCCCCCCCCCGACTTATATGATGCTCAGACTGGTCTCAAGTTGTACATGATTTTGATGATATTAAAGAGTATCATGATATTCTGGTTTTGTCTGATAAAATTTTGTGTCACCTGTTAATGACAAGATTTCTAGTTAATAATTTGTCTATATTTTTTAATTTTATTTCTTGTTTGCATGCGATTGACCATGTATTTAAAGACTTTAATTTCCAGCTTTTTTATTTGTATAATGTTAAATTGTGAAAATTATAAAATAGGCATATTTAAAAAAGGAAAGCATCTCATGTACATCCTTCAAATGAGCGTATCCAGCGAGGGGCAGGGGGGGGCTGCTGCCCCCCCCCTTAGAAGAAAGATCAAGTTGCCTTCAGTACTCTTCGACGAGTGAAGTACTGGCTCAGGAGTACTATGGGAGAGGAAAGATTGACTGGATTATGCTTGATGAGTTTGCATCGAAATTTCGTGAAAGTACACCATGAGATATTGACAAAGTTATTGAAAACTTTTCAGAGAATCCGAGACAATTAATGTTTACACAAAAAACTATAATTGAGTTACAATCTTGATTAACTGCATAGTAGGTCCTTGGATTACCATGTTAATCAATAAAAAGTTTCCTCAATAGATTTGAGTTTTATTTTGTAACAAATCATCATGTTTCAGTCCCCCATCGGAAAAAAAGCTGAGTGAGGTCTCATTTTAAGGTATTTTTCATCTTCTTTCCTGTTATATAACATACCATTTGCTAACACAGTTTTTTTTTTTTTTTTTTTTTTTTTTTTGTTCGGAAATATTTTTAAAATTTTGATTTTAAATTTTCCAAAAGTTACAAAGCTTAAAATTCTGGAATTAATTTTACATGTGGATTATAATTTTGTAAATGTAAATGTGGGATGGTAATGACTTCATTGATAAAAGAATTTAAAACTGAAGCTTGTTTTTCATTAATTCCTGGTATACAACTGAATAATCCAAGATTGACAATGTTTACACTTCTATGAAAATAAATATGAGCACTAACCTGATTAAAAAAAAGTTCAATAGGGAGCCTAAAATAATTAAATCATAAAGGCTTGTAATATGCTGGCAATACTTATTAGTTCAAGATTTTTCTACAAAAAATTAGTGTTAGGTTAAAGTGTTCATACTTTGACATTAATAACATTTTTACTACAGGGGAATTCCTGAAATAAACTCAAGAAAATCTCAAAGATTTACTGGCATCTCGAAAGTAGAGCATAGTGCTACAAGATGAAGCACAGAGTTACCACTGGATAAGGCAGCTAGTAACGATCCATCATTTTGTAATACACTTGAATTGGGAAAACAAAGCTGAAGATTTTCATTACATATTTGTTTCTGATTGCCAAGAGCACAACACAGGTGCTGTGTACAACTTTCAAATATATATATATATAGCTAAAAAACGCAACTCTTGGTGATGATGTAGCCATGTCACATCATGAAGTCATACTATGATGTCGGGCTATGATGTAATGCTCCTTGCCTCCGCTGCCCAACAAAGGAACATACATTCGAGGTTATGTGTGTTATTTAATAACAGTTTTAATTAGCTAAGCATTTGTGAATGGATTAATTGTAAGAAAACTGAAAGAAAAGGGCGTATTCCGTTAAAATCGACCATTGTTACAGTAAGCTAGCAAATATCTACATCACATCACTTAAAGGTAATGAACATTACTTGATGAAATTGTACTTAGCGAAGAAACAAATTGCTAAAATACTGCATTCAACTCGTCACTTTTGACGGGTTTATAAGATATTTATATCCAATGTAGATATTTTAAGGAACCGTTATAATATACTGGAAGAAACGATTTGCTGAAACACTGAAATAATGGTATGTACTGCATTTATATTAATATATTAATAATAATTATTAGTTGTTTTTATTATTGATATCACTATTTCAGACTTACATAAATATTTCAACTGGGTCAAATTTAGATCGCAATAAAAAGAATGTATTCGTCTGCAGATTATAGAGCGAATGAATTTTGAGCAGCAATATTAGTATAAATTGTGCAGACTGGACCAGAATGACAACTGACACTTTTTACTGAATAGTTTACACTGAATTTAGTTATTATTTTTAAGCTGCTTTCATAAGCTCTGAGTTACTGAAGTTTATGGTATTCTTACATGGGTGGAAGTAGTTTTGTATTTATCAAGCTGAATGAGACATGGACCAGGAATAAAACCAATATCACATGCTATAACATAAGGTTCTGGGATTCTTAATTTATTTTTAACTTGTTTCCCTAATTCTGATATCATTCATTCAGCAGAAGTTCCATCTGTATGGCTGAGTACCTACAACCGAAATATGTACAAATTACAAAATAAGGTTATGAGCAACAATTCTATTTATTTAGGCAACCGCAGAGAAATGAGTTGTCAGAACATTCCTTTCACCCGTCATTTAAAACTAATATTACATGGCACAACGTAAGTTGTTAAGATCTATTTTTAGCATCCTTTGTTTTCACTGGGGTCACTATTTAAGCCACATATAAGATGTCAGCTGTTAAAATATCAATCTGCATCACAAAACAAAAAAGAAAAATGTAAGAATCCGTGAAGAGTTAGGGTCCAATTTATATAGTTATGCATGATGACAATGACATGCTATACACGGAATGTGATTGAATCGTTGATTTTCTAGCGACAATATTAGCATATTTTGTGGTTAGGCTGAAATGCAATCTGAACAAAGTTGACAATAAACTTTTTGCTAGAGCACAAGGGACAAGAAATTACACTGAGCTTTATTTTATAACAATTTGGGTGCACGTAGAAATCTGAAATTTGATACACAGATAAAATTTTACACACATGCTGAAACTCTAAAAAATTTCCATATACCTATCCGTAATGTGAAATCACTTTCTACACTATTAAATTTATATACCTCCGTTTTTCACTGTGGAGTAAGTTTACTATGTTTAACTAATGTGTTAAATTTTACTTCTTTCCTTTAGTTACCTTGGAAGTTATTGAAATTCAAAATTTTATTTCGGTACGACACCCAGACATCAAAATTCCACTGTACTTCCTGTAATCCTAGAAACAAGTAATTTGGTAAAAATATATGGTTTCATCCCTAAATCATACGAAAGATCTGACATTTATTTAATTACAATCCCAAACATGAAAAATTTTGGCACATTTTTGTGGCTTAATTGCTTTGCACCAGATGAAGCTATAAACCTGATATTTCTATACTACAAAGAGGTGAGCAAATTGAACGAAATCCTTAAATTTTACTTTGTTCCTATGCTTAGTTTGGAAGTTACTAGTAATTATGTTTATAGTGGTAGTGAAACTAGCGGCTATTGCTCGGCTACGGCGCACACCCATTGTTTTCAGAGAGTGGGTCATTGATGTTTTAAATTCTAAAATGTTCTTATTCACCAATTTTCAAATGGAATCATAACATTTGAGTGGCGATTCAGGATAAGCGATGGTTCGAGCGCAACGTCAGGGTCCCAAGAAGTAAATGTGCTATCGGTCTGAAATTTACTACACACGTTCCTAAATGCATATTATTTCATAAAACGGTGCATATGAAGCCGTCAAGCGTATGAAAAATGTATAAAGTTGTTTGAAATATGTGTAGCTCGTTAGAAGTAATCACACAATAAATGTTATTACCGCCCACGTTATTGCATGTTGATATTTTTCTGCGTGTTTCTTACTTTTAACTATTGGTCCAGGCTGCATTTCAACCTAACCACAACTGCTATTAACAAAAATTTAAACTAACTTAAATTCTCTGTATCCAACATCCGTTACGGTAGCGCCATGTTTTACCCTGGAAGGTAGGCTGCCATGCAATATATCTTAGCATTGAAATCCAAAATGTCGCCACGCACATATGAATTGTAAATGTTAATGATTTTCTTCTTATCAAGTGTCGGTAATTTGCAGGTGGAAAGCAGTTTTTATCCAATAATGAAGACTTAAGAACACGTGGAATAAATATTAACAGCTAATAACGTGCATTTATTGCGTGATTACTTCTAACGAGCTACCCATATTTCAAACAACTTTATACATTTTTCGTACGCTTGACAGCTTTACATGCACCGTTTTATGAAATAATATGCATTTAGGAACGTGTGTAGTAAATTTCAGACCGATAGCACATTTCCTTCTTGGGACCCTGACGTTGCGCTCGAGCCTAAGCGATAAACTTGCAAAGAGAAATGAAATACCACAAAAACAATTCTTGTAAAAATAGGCCAAGTCTCATGTTCATGTAGTGACAAAAAGTTATGAGATCTTCTTCTGAGCCAAGTCTACACTTTACAATGTGTATCCAGTTCACTTTGTGAAACATAATGGTTTCTCTCGGTGTCATAGATCGTTTATTTAGAATAAAAACAATCTGATGACTTGGCCATTATGCACACCATGTTTTAGTTAACCTATATAAATACCTTAAATGTGTTGCTTCATCAAACTTATAAATACGTAAAAGCCAAGATTTCCCTCGCTCTTTTTCGAAATTGATAATTATTTGTTATGCCCTCAATTTCAGTAAAAATTGTGACGTGCATAATGGCCAAATCATCAGATTTTTTTAAATTCTAAATAAATGATCTTTAACACCAAGAGAAACCATTCTGTTTCACAAAGTGAACTGAACACAGACTGTAAAGTGTAGACTTGGCTCAGAAGAAGATCTCATAACTTTATGTGTTGTCTTGTCTCTAATCTGTGGATAAATTTCATGGTAACTTGTCTCCTTCTTAGTGTCGCAATTTTCACAAAGAATAGTGTTTCACAATTCTGTTACAATACTGAGAAACTAAATTATTCCCAGTTATATTTCCAACAGTTGTTCTGTTTGGACAAGTATAAGACAATTCTATCAGCTGCAGTGTTCAAGTCACTAATGTTTGTTACCGTCCACTTAATTCTGTAAATGCTTGATATTCTGATGAACTGGCAATAATTACTAAAATAAAATTGTTAATCATGGTCTTTGAAAATAGAGTTTTGCTTTAACTTCAGTTACAATGTACTGCCCAACACTTGATTTCAAAGATAGGTCTGTCCTAACCTACCAAAGCAAAGTTTTTTTTGAGTGTATATGGCACCCTAACAGTTCTAGCTACCAAGTGGAATAACCTCACATCTCAGCTGCTCAGGTGCAGGCCATGTATAATACTGACCCCCGGGATTCTACAATAACAACAATTTGATGGATTCTTTTGTATCTTGATGAGAAAAATCGAAAGAGAGAAATTTTATTCTTGTATCTCAAAAGTGAGGTGATTAGGATGAAATGCATCCTGAACCAGAATGAACAATTTGCTGGACGACTACATACCAAAAATGTTTGACTGATGGCATGTTAGGTGAACGTGCATGAAAGGGAAGCAGTGGTTCCAGCTGTTCTTAGAAATCTTGTCATTATTGGCGCTGTGGAGACCATAGAATTAATGACCTGCTCGAACAGAAGAGAAACTTTGCCAAAGGCACAATGAACTACAACTAAATTTGAAGAGATATCTCGAGAAATAAACGAGATTAAAAAAAAACATATATTCTTAACTTTCGATTTCTCCCATAGAGTTACATTAGAGTCCATCATCAAATTGTGGCATCACGCTTATCATAGAGCTGCCTTAACCCCATATATCAATGGCACCTTAGGGCAACTGACACCCAGCACATCCCAAATAAGACAGAAGTTGTTCCAACGCCAGATTCGCAAATATTACAAAAGACATCATCTACGGATTATAGAAGTGTCTCCAGACAGAAACCAGATCCACATGTTGTGGTATGCTGCTTTTGCAATCAACAACTGTTTTTAATTGTACGGTAGCAGTGACCACTAAAGTACAAGATTTTATTAATAATGTGCAGTGGCAAAAACAAATCCATAAAACAGCAATCCCCAAGGAATGAGCATACAACCATACGAAAAATGATCCAAAAAAATAACCTAATCCAACAGTATAGCTTTCAGATAACTGAAAAAAGACGACACTAAATGTGGATCATGCAATACAAGATGATAAAATAAAATAGGTATATAAATCTACCAACAACTCACATTCCTCACAGTGCTTCTCGTCAGAGACAATAAGAACCAAACACAATACAAGATAATAAGATATGAAGATAAGAACATATACAACTAAACAGCATGCTAAACTGCAGAGAAAACCAGAGACAATATGGAGAAAACTAAACACTTACCA